>CBMN010039735.1:0-18056 GCA_000582825.1 Hordeum pubiflorum
AAAGTGGAGGGTGTGCACACTCTATAAAAATTGAGTTATATTTGAATTGGTTTGACTGGGCCTTCAAAATNNGCTAATTATTAGATGGTAAAAAAATATTTTCCAAATTTCTGGGTGTGTCATGGCACACCTGGCACACCCTCTGGTTACGCCACTGGTGCGATGGAAGGGTGGGACGTGAAACGCGTTTTTTTTTCCAGTTTTCAACGAGTTGGGATTTTCTTTCCTACGATTTAGTTCTATGCGGGATCGCATGAGACGGTGGGAGCGAAGGAGGTCGAACCATCATGACGTTAGATTCCACTTTAATAGTAGAGAAGATTATATTAAGATTATGGCTTTTATTTTGGGACGGAGGGAGTACCACACAACCACGTACTAACTACTGTCCCTGTCCTTGTGAGACGATAGTGTGCTGACTCACCCAGGCCTTGGGTCCTGCTCGTCATAGTCCCATGCCAACTAGAAAATGGCGAGCAACCACAACAAACAGGGCATGGAAGCAGCAGAGCTATGTAGAGGAAGCTCCGATATGCAGAGTACTCCCTCCGTTCTTAAATATTTGTCTTTGTAAAGATTTAACTATGGACTACATACGGAGCAAAATGAGTGAATTTATACTCTAAATTATGTCTATATGCATTCGTATGTAGTCCGTAGTGAAATTTCTAAAAAGACAAATATTTAGGAACAGAGGAAGTATATGGTAAGAATTTTGACCGGCGGTCGCCAGCATCACCGATTACCAATGTTTGGGCTTTTGCATTGCCTATGGCGTCAGGGTTGATTATGGAGTATCTCTATTTGGTTGAAACATTTTTTTTTGAAACGCGGTCCCTTAGGCCTGATTCATAAAAAAAGGTTGAAGACAGTTGTCCGGTTAATTAACGGAAAACCGAAACATGTTTTCACCTTGAGACCAATCGGAAATAAGAACGAAAATGCTACGAACCTCATGCCAACATTGTGTGCAAACAACAAACTGAAAGAGTGTGTGCTTCAGATGAATGAAGAAGGGTAAAAGTTGAACAGAAAAGAACCTTGCTGCGTGTTCGATCATGCACGAACCATGCCTGTGGTTCATCTGCTTGGCATGCCCACCAAAATACAAAGTGAGTGAGAGCTCTTTGCCGTAAACTTGACGAGGACCGATGCCTACATAAATCCATGCCCTGGGCTTTTCTCGACCGTCCACTCGGTAGAGGTCGAAAATGGATATATGTGTCTGGTATATCACACGTCGCAACAATTATACGAGAATATGAGATATTGGAGATAAAGTAACCACATCAATGCCGATAAATCTCTCGGCTCCGTGTTGTTGGGATGAAAAGGAGGGTGGAGCCTGACCGTTGGTGTGAAGTCCGGCCATCAGGTGAACCCACGGTCTGCTACTGGCATCCATACTTGTCCCGAGTGTTAGAACATAGTGTCTTTTGCCAAAATGATGCCCTATGGGCCAAGAGTAGTCATCTGTTGTATTTCTTTCACAATATGTAAATACTCAGAATCATCCCCTTTCCTGGTAATCTTTCAAATCGCTTTTCTCTTTCCCTTCCCTTGTGCTTGTACTAATCGGAGTCTGTTGTAATACCCGACAATGGTAATTTCCATTGAGCAATTAATGGGGTTGCTCGGTTATTTTTTGTTGTTGATTGCCTATCTCTAGTTAAAATTGTAAACTTATAATTAACACGATATCATAACACTCTAACAAAGAGCAAAAAGTCCACTACATATATAGCAACTCTAACAGAGAGCACAAAGCTCACCACATATAGAGCAACTCTAACAAAGAGCAGAAAGAACTCGAAGCGAGAAGAGAATGGAAGAAAGAATACACGTCCTCCATGGAAGTGGATTAGGAGCACTCGGGTGCTCCACCACCTATATTCAAAAATAATTTAGTAATTTGTAAAAAAGGTAAAAAAATCTCGAAACGTTTTTGGAATCAACCTGAAAAGGTGGGAGTGAGTTTTGCAAGGGGTATCCTCACATACTATTGTCTTGGCTGAGCTTACATATAGGAGCGCATTGCTCGAAGATTTTCGTAGCCGTATTACTTGAGACGGACCAATAGGGAATAAGAACGAGAATGCTATGAATCTCATGCCAAGATTGTGCTCAAACAACAAACTGAAAGAGTGTGTGCTTCAGGTGAAGAAGGGTAAAAGTTGAACAGAAAAAGAACCTTGCTGCGTGTTCGGTCATGCACCAACCATGCATGTAGCTCATCTGGTTGGTATGCCTACCAAAACACAAAGTGAGTGAGAGCTCTTTGTCGTAAACTTGACGATGACCGATGCGTACATAAAGCCATGCCCTAGGCCTTTCTCGATCGTCCACTCGGTAGAGGTCAAAAATGGATATATGTGTCTGGTATATCACACGTCGCAACAATTATATGAGATATTGAAGATAAACTAACCACAACAATGCTGACGAATCTCTCGGCTGCGTGTTGTAGGGATGAAAGGGAGGGTGGAGCCTGACCGCTGGTCTGAGTCCGGCCATCAAGTGAACCCATGTTCTGCTGCCAGCATCCATATTTGTCCCAAGTGTTAGAAAATAGTGTCTTTTGCCAAAATGATGCCCTTTGGGACGAGAGTAGTCCTCTGTTGTATTTCCTTCAAAATGTGTAAATACTCAGAATCACTCCCCTTTCTCTTCCGATTTTTTTTTGAAAAACAGCAAAAACTTTATTAATTAGAAATAATTATTACATCGTCTGTTAGAAGAGATACAATACTTTCCATGGGCTCCTCGATCCAATCCCTAGCCATGAAGAATTTTACTAATCTAGCAAACTCATGAGCTACCTTATTTGCTTCTCTATTACAATGTTCAAATCTACTAATAGAAAAATCACATGCCATATAATAACAATCTTCAAAGATGGCAGTCGCCGTTCCTGCCGAATGTCCTCCGTTCAACATTGTATTGATGACTTCCATGTTGTCAGAATTGATAATGAGACGATTACATCCCGCCTTTTGTGCCGGCAATAGTCCATACCTAAGTGCTAATGCTTCCGCCGTCAGCACATCCGCACAACACTCAATCTTCCAATTTCCTCCTACAATGAAATTTCCTTTATCGTCTCTGATAACAGAACCCGCTTTGCCCCTTAGCTGGTCATGATCAAAAGAATCATCCACATTCACTTTTACAAACCCCCTTGGAGGTTTTGTCCATCCTCCATTCTTTTCCTTCGCCTTTGGAGAGTAGGCATTTACATAATTTGTCGTTATAGCTCGAATCCCCATCGCGGTTTCTGATGCTTCTTGAGACTTTCCTTTATGAACTAGCTTCCGTCTACTCCACCATAAATACCACGCAGTAATAGCCATCAGCTCTCGTACATTCTGTGAGCCCAATATTGGAAGGTCTTGATCAGCCATAAGGAGTAATAATTCAAGAACCGCCTCTCCTGCACGGTCCACAACGCAAGCCTTTTTTTAACTATTTGGTACAGGCCCAAGTGTTCCCACACTTCTTTTGCCTTTTGGCATTGGAACAACACGTGTTTGGTGTCTTCTGGCCCGTTCGAACAGGCTGGGCAAATGGGTGAAATTTTTATGTGTCTATTGGCCAGTGTCACACGACACGGTAGAGTCCCATGAAGCGTGCGCCAGATATATTTTTTTACCTTCGCCGGACAAGTTAATTTCCAAATCCTACCCCATACAGGGTTGACGATGCTTCTACCCATACCATTTTTGTACTCCAATTTTCCCCCGTGTTGTTTCCTCCATTCCTGGAAATAAGCTGATCGTAGTGAACACACCATTTTTATTGTAGCTCCAAGCAATGAAGTCCTGCATGTCATGCATAGGAAGAGGGATTGCCGGGATTCTTTGTGCATCAATTGGCCACATTATTTGTCTCAGCAAATCTTCATCCCAAGAATTCGTGACTGGATCAATAAGATCACAAACTTTCGTCAGTAGATTCGATCTTCAAGGTGTGATAATTTTCATGTTCGCACAATTCGGAATCCATGCATCTCTCCATATATCAATATTTTCTCCATTTCCAACTCTCCATATATAACCATTCCTGATAGAATCTACTCCTGCCATAATGCTTTGCCAGGTAAAAGAAGCATCCTTTTTCAATCTTGCATTCATCAGATCGCCCTTCGGGAAATACTTTGCTCTTAAAATTGTGGCACATGGCGATTCAAGATTATCCAGGAGACGCCAAGCTTGTTTAGCTAACAATGCCAAGTTAAAACATTGTATATCCCGGAAACCCATTCCTCCTTGATCCTTTAGAACACACATCTTCCACCACGCCATCCAATGCATCTTTTTCTGATTGTCCTCGTCACCCCACCAGAATTGCGACATCGCGTCAATAATTCCTTTGCAATTTTTTTAGGAATTTTAAAGGCGGACATGTCATATGTTGGGATAGCTTGAACGACAGATTTAAGCAAAATTTCCTTTCCTCCAGCAGATAACAACTTTTCTTTCCGTCCGCTAATTTTCATAATAATTCGATCAATTAAGAACTGAAAACAATCGTTTTTTTCCATCCCCACATTGGCTGGTAACCCCAAATATTTATCAGTTAGTGCCTCGGTCATAATATTCAATATCGTACATATTTGCACTTTGTCTTCCACTTTTGTGTTTAGGCTAAAAAATATGCTGGATTTGTCCACAATCACCATTCGCCTGGAGGCGGCACAAGAAGAATTCAGAACTGCCTTCAAAGTCTCCGCATTCGTAGTATTAGCTTGCATGAGGATCAACGAATCATCCGCAAAAAGCAGATTGGAAATTGATGGAGCATTTCTGCTAACCTTTATACCGGATATTTCACCTGTTTCTTCCGCGTTTGCTAGGAGAGCTGTCACACCCTCCGTACATAACAAGAACGAATAGGGGGATAGATGGTCCCCCTGCCTTAGTCCTCTTGTTGGCTTGAAACTGTCAGTTTCATCGGCGTTAAATCGAACCCTGTACTCCACCGAGGACACACATTGCATAATCAAGTTCACCCAGTTCTTCTTAAATCCCAGTTTCAACAAGATTGCCTTTAAGAAAGACCATTCCACTCGGTCATAAGCTTTATGCATGTCCAGTTTGATGGCACACAAACCTTCATTACCCGCTCGTTTCTTTTTTATTTTGTGAAAACATTCATATGCTACTAAAATGATGTCTGTGATCATTCTTCCTGGAACAAAAGCACTCTGAGTTGGACTGATAATATCTGATAAAATTATTTTCGAACGTGTAGCAATCATTTTTGAGATGACCTTATACACCACATTGCATAAACTAATTGGTCTAACTGAGTAACCTTTTCCGGAGAATTAACCTTTGGGATCATAACAATTGCGGTATCATTCCATCCTGCTGGTATTGTATTCACCGCCTGTAAGACCTCTTCTGTTAAATCCTCCCCCAGCATAGGCCAAAATCTCTTATAAAAAATAGCGTGTAGACCATCAGGACCCGGGGCTTTTAAATCACCAATATCAAATAAAGCCTTCCGAACTTCCTCAGCTGTGTATGGAGTTGTGAGGGCATTATTCATTTCATCACTCACTTTCCTTCTAACGAGAGAGAGAGAGAGAGAACTTCTGGGTGTGGTTGATTAACTTCTGAAGTAAAGAGGTTTGAAAAATACCCTCTAATGTGATCCTTCATGCCCGTACCTTGCACCCAGACCCCCCTTTCTCTTCCTGGTAATCTTTCAACTTGCTTCTCTCTTTCCCTTCCCTTGTGCTTGTAGTGATCGGAGTCTGTTGTAATGCCCGACAATGGTTATTTCCATTGAGCAATTAATGGCAAGGGGTTGCTTGTTTTTTTTTTGAGTTGTGAGAGCAAAAAGTCCACCACATATAGAGCAACTCTAACAGAGAGCACAAAGCCCACCACACATAGGGCAACTCTAACAGAGAGCACAAAGAACTCTGAAACGAGAAGAAAAGGGAAGAAAGAATACACCTCCTCTGTGGAAGTGGATTAGGAGCACTCGGGGTGCTCCACCCCCTATATTCAAAAATAATTTAGTAATTTGTAAGACAGGTAAAAAAATCTCAAAACGTTTCTGGAACCAAATATGACTAGGTATTGTACTCGTATAAAACGTTTGACCAAGGAATTATTCCCGATGACTTCAGGGAAAAAACACAAATTTATGACGACAATATAGTATGAATAATACTTGTATGTTGTATCTAGTTTTTTTTTGTCAAATCTTTGACCCCGGATATAATGAAATTCATTCCCTGTTTAATCATTTTCTACAAATGCAATACTTGGTCATGTTTGATTCCATTAAAAGTTTCTGGATTTTTTGTTTTTTTGAAAATTAATCTTTTTCTTTGAATATAGGGGGGTTTGACACGCGAGTGCTCCTACTTATTTTCGCGTCCTCCATCACCCACAATGTCATGCAACAAGTGATGTTCCAGTGACATGTCATGATCAATACTACACAAGCAGTGACATGGGCAAAATGGTTCTCTCGTGCATCCTTCATCCTCCTAGCACGCTAAGGATGTGTTTGGTTTCTGTCACAAAGTAGAATGTAATGCGTTGGTTCCTTCAAAACCTGTTCCTGTGTTTGGATCGTTGAAGGAATTAGAACCAATCTATTCCATAGAATGACATATTTCATGTTTATACCGTTCCGAGTGGTCTCTCCCTCACATCCGTCACGGGCTTGCCGGCTCCCTTTCAGCCGGCGCCCGTCACCGGCAAGCGCCGCCATTCCGACGAGCTCCTTCCCCACCGCCGCAGCCCTTTCCTCCTCCTCGGCCTCGTCTCCAGCGCCTGCACGCCTCTGCACGCAGCTGCCGCTGGCGACCTTCGGCTCCTTGGCCGCCCGAACTGTAGATGTCGCGCGCCAAGGCACACCGCCGCCTAAGCCGATGGGACATAGGTCTCCCCTGCCATCTCCATGCGCACCGTGGCAGACATGATTTGTACGTGGATCTTGATGTAGAAAAAAAAACATGATTTCCATCATAAACAGCGCGTTGATTCGCGGCTTGTCTAAGAAGCTCTACGCTACGTCGTCACGTACACGACACAACCACTCAGCCACACACCGGGTACTATCACTGCACCATGTCCCTGTCCTTGTGAGACAAAACGGGTGCTAGCTCACCCGGCCCCGTTGTATATACCGTCGTAGTCCCATACCAACTAGGGAATGGTGAGCAACCACAACAAACATGGCATGGAAGCAGTAGAGCTATGCAGAGGAAGCTCCAATATGCGCCTATAGGGTAAGACGATTGGCGGGAGCAGTTGAAGTTGCTACGCGCAACATCTCCGATAGTGTCGGAGTTATTTTCGGAAGATTCCTCAATAGTGTACTCTGGAGTCTGGATTGACGAGTAGACATGAGATGGTTGACCCAGGTTCGAGCCCTTGAGATCGAGGTAAAACCCTATTTCCAGCTCGTGTCGTGTTGCTTAATGTATAGGGGTGTATAATGGTGACCGGTGAGTTGAGTATAAACTCTGAGTTCTTCTATCTATCAGTAGCCTAGCCCCAAATTATATGGAGTCTAGGGTTTACATGGTCCTAGCCATTTAGGGTTATGTAGGAGTTGTCACGAATGTCGGTTTACTCATCATATACTCCAAGTATTTTGGGTCCTTCTCTCCTTTTGGGCCAATAGACCAGGACGACGGCTCAGGGCATAAGCTGACCTAGGGGGCCTCGGGCTGACCTACTAAAGTTGGCTTCCAGTATGATGAGACACATGACCGTATTGCTTTGCTAGTTTGGAATGGGAGCAACTATCTTAGGGGTAGCCCTTGCGGGAGCCGCTCAAGACTCACTTTGGGTGGGCTGAGAGTGTCACTTGGCGCGCCCTCAGCCGCTGCCACATGTCGCGTAATGGGCGCTCTCTAGGATTTTTATTTTTATTTTTTGTACGTGTTTTCGGGTTTTAGACAGGTTTTTTCGGAATTTCGGTTTTGCCCAGTATTTCCTACGTTTTGGAAAAAAATCAAAGTACCTTTTTGCACGAAAAAACATGTTTTTCTTCTTTTGCGAGAGGCACATATTTTCTTCCCGTAGAGTCACAGATTTTTTTCCGTGAGTGGCGCAACTATACCTCTGGAAAAACAAAAAAACGTGTTTTTTCTTTCACAAGAGGCACAAATTTGCTTCTCGTGGAGGCACAGGTTTGCTTTCGCGAGAGGTACTTGTGCCTCTCAAAAAGAGAAAAAGAACATATTTTTTCTTTCACGAAAGGCACAAATTCGCTTCTCGTGGAGGCACATGCTTGTTTCCGTGAGAGGCACAACTATACCTCATGGAAAGGAAAACAACACGTTGTTTTCTTCCACGAGAGATAGAGATTTTTTTCACGTGAAGGCACGTATTTGATTCTCGTGGAATCACATATTTGTTTACATGAGAAGCAGAGATTTGCTTCGCGTGAAGGCACAAATTTTCTTCCGCGAAAAGGGAAAAAAGTGGGAAAACAAATCGTGCTTCTGGCTCGTTCTTTTTTCTTTTGTTTTTTGCCGTGAAAAAAGTTCGTCGAAACCTACTAACACGTGAAAAATGTTTCGAAGATTTAGACGCGAGAAATCTAACAGCAAAAACGGTTCACAATCTGAACGCACGGTTGAATAAATGAACCTACGAAAAAGAGAAAACTCTCAGGTTGCGACAAGTGATGCACAAGCAGTGCGCCATTTGACGCAACCTGGGATTATGGGAGTGACTTTTGCAAGGTATACCCTTTAGTTGTATTTCGGTTTGAAACTCTCGAAGCTTTTTGCATGTTCCTACCGGCCTAGCCCGGACTTTTATGGATACTGGGTCTAGGGTTTACATGTTCCTAGTCGCTTAGGGCTACGGGGAGTTGTCACGGATGTTGGTTTTCTCGTCGTATACTTCAAGTCTTCCGGATCCTTCTCTCTTTGGGGCCCATTGGCCGGGACGATGGCCCGGGCATAAACCAACCTAGGGGGCCTCGGACCGACCTCCGGTATAACGAGACACTGCTTGGGAGTAACACCTTCACATACTATTGTCGTGGTCCGAGCTTACATATAGGAGCACATTGCTTTGCTCTCCATGTTTGGAATGCCCGACGATTTTCGCAGTCGTATTACTTGAGTCCGGTTTTTGGTTCGCAGTTCGTGCTCTTCACACAAATGTGGTTAACATTCTTGGGCAGCATTCGTCCTTCGTGTGCTTCTGGGCCAGCCTGCCAAGCCGGAAGTTCTATCAAACAAAGGAGAAAATAGTACATAAATAATTGGGTGCTCCTATTTGGCGCATTGCACATCGGAAAACAAGGAAACGCGCAACCCCCGCCCCTGTTTTCTTTTCTGTTTTTGTTTTATTCCTCTTTGAAATAACTCGGGACTCAAAACCAAAAAAAAAATGTTTGTCCATTCAAAACTGTTCATGAGTTTCAAATGTCCATAGTTTCAAACAATGTTCAATAATTTGTAGAAAACTGTTCACGAATTTGTAAAACAATGTTCGCTTGTTCAAAAATTGTTCACGATTTCTCAAAAAAATTTGGGGAGTAAACCAAAATATTTACATATTACAAAAAATGTTTGTGAATTTTAAAAAATATTAGAAAACTTTCTAAAACAAATCACATTCTTTGTGAATTTAGAAAATTGTTCCCAAATTTCCAAAAAGTCCATCGATTCAAAAAATCTTCATGAATTTCAGAAAATATTTAATTAAGAACCAAAAATTATTCGTGAATTTTAGTGATTGTTCCCAAAATTAAAAAAGGTTTGTCGATTCAATAAAATGTTCAGGAGTTTCAAAAGAAATGTTTACTATTTTTTAAAATGCTTGAATTTTCACAATTTCAAAAATACTGTTCACGTATGGGAAATATATTTGCAAAATGAACACAGAAACATGAAAAGAGAAGAAAAGCGAAAAACAAAATAAAGAAAAGAAAAAACCAACCTGATAAAAATAAAAATAAAAAACGAAAAAAAAAAACAGAAAAGGAATACGAAAAACGAAAAAGATAAAAGAAAGAGAAACCATAAGAAAAAAGAAAGAAGGAAACGGGTTCAGGGAAGGTTCTAGAACCTACCCACAACCGGTAAGAAAAAACCAGAATTTGCCGGCCCATATAGTGGACAGACGCGTGGTGGGGGTACGCGCTAGGTCGCTATTTGACGACCTACGCGGCAAATAGGACTGGCGGTAAAAATCGTTGTTGTTTTTTGTGGTGATTTGCAGCACCTGTGTTTAGCGTTGATCGCCTCTTCGGAGCAAGTGTTCTGAACACGCTTGCCGATGCATATATGTTATTTGGATTTGTGGACAGAGCATGAAATTCAGTGCGTGCAGTTCAATGGTTTCCATTCCTACAGATGCAAGACGCACGCAGAGGGGCCACCACAAACTTTGTAATTTTGGCTTTGACTTTGGCATCAAGGTCGATTTCGGCTGTCGGGCTGCATATATCTATGTGGTTGACATAGTTTTACATGTTTTCACCATGATGAGATTAATCGGAAATACACATTGATATGTACCTCATGCCAAGATCGTGTACTGCTTCTAGAAAAAAACAGTAGAAAAGAGTCTGCGATGTATGCTTCAAGTTCGATACTGTTCCAACCATGCATGCAGCTTGTTCCTAGTCAAACAGCCAAACACATTTGTTTGGCATGCCTGCCGAAACACAAACTGAGTGATAGCTCTTTGTGGTGAACGTGGCAACGACCGCTGCCTACATAAACCCACACCCGGCGCCTATCACCTTGGTAGAGAACGAGAATGGATATATGTGTATATGTATGATATATCCACATTGCAGCAATTTTATGAGATATTTGAGACAAACTAACCACACCGATGCCAATCATTCACTTCTCGATCATTTTGGTATATACCCAACATTGCAGCAATTCTATGATATATTGGAGATAAACTAACGGCAGTGACGCCGACTGGTCGCTCGGGTGCCATAGTGGTGAAAAAGAGCTTCCTAGTTCTGCCCAGACTTCCGCGGACGCGATCGCTGCTTGGTGACATCCACATTTGTCCTCTAGCACCGTTTTGAAACTCAATCTTCACCGTTGTCACGTAGAGATCCCCTTCTATCCAGTTCTCATCAGGCTGGAAGTAGGTCTGCCCGGTCGATGCTCCGACTTGATAGTACCCTTCGACCAAATCACCCACCGTCTCGCTGAGGCTGACAAACAAGCTTCGGGGCAACATAGTGTACGGAGTCCCGGTGTCGAAGAAGCACCTCATTGTTTGGTTCCCACTTGACTGGATGTCGAGGCTCATTGTTTCGACTGTGACGTTGGACACGTGGACGAAGTAGTTGTTCCCGTCGATGTACAACGGTGTGAACCTCAACAAGCTTTTGTGCTCATCGTACCGTCCGAACTGTAAGAAGCCCTGGTTGCGGGGATGAGGGAAGCAGTAGGACATGGCTCTGTAACGGTGCCCAAGAGTCATCTGGGAGAAGAGAGAGAACTTGTTTGCCGACATGCCTAGTATCCCTGAGTACCTGCCTCCAACGCCACGGAAGAAATTGCAGCAACCGAAGATGAACTCTTGGCTGCCCAACCCATATGTGAGAGTATCACTGCTCACCCCACCTCTGTATTCTTTCATCATGTGTAAATACTGATAAGGGGATACCAGTCAATCTATTTGTTGAGTGCCAACCCCTATTACAAGTTACAACTATAACAAACATGTTATCACGACGCTATAACCGAGAATACAAAGGCCACCATAGATAGAACAACAAGTGAGTGAATTGTAGAAAACGAAATTGAAGGCTAGGATTGCAGAAACCATAATTCTATAGTTTTGTGTCAAAAGCCACTACTTCTGAGTTTTTTTTTTGCAGAAAACAATAATCGATAGCTTAGGTCGTTTTGAGCACGATTATGACAGATGAAACCCATTTTTGTTGATGTAGCTTAAAGGTTTGGGATAGACGTTGTTCAACGTTTTTTGTGCCAAATAACCCTTCTTAAAAAACAGAACAACCAAGCCACCCTTCCCTGTGCGTGCTCCCCTGTGCGCCACCTGCCCCGCCACTGGCAAGCCTACTCCCCTACCTCTCTCCGCTCGGCGCCGGCGAACAGAAGCAGCTCCACCGCGCCTCCCCTGCGTCGGCCGAGCCATGAGCAGCAGCAATTCCACCTGCTACGGCGCGACAGGGCAGCGCGTCGTCCTAGCCGACCTCCGACGGCGCAACCACAGGGAGCAGCAGCTCTACCGCGCCTCCCCTAAGCCAACGAGCTGCAACAACCCATGCAGACGAGCGACGCGAGCACCTGGACAGGACAACGAGCGCCCGGATGTCACCGTCGTTGAGTAGGAGGAAGAGGCTGCGTCGACGGTGTGAGACGCGTGGTGGTCCTAGACGTGGATGTGCAACCTCCTGACGCCGCCCTACGTTCGTCCCTCTTCGGCGCCATCCCTGTCCGGCAATGCACGACCCCGGCGGCGCACCTGGGCACGACTAGACGAGGTCGTCGATCTGTCTCGACCGACCAGACCTCTCCGGCAACCGCAACGCATGAGGCCCACGAGCCCGCCCTGCTGCACTACATCCCCGACCCACACGCCGACCGGGCAGACCTCCCTGACTTGCTCCTGGAGTTTCCCATCCGCGGCGGCTTGGGCCATGGTGACAGGCAGCGCCACACGCTAGAAAGGAGGGGGGAGTACGATGGTGCACCACCTGGCCGATGACGGGACCCATGGCCAGCGTGGTGCTGCTCTCCCAAATCCCAAGGAGTTGATTGTTTTTTCTGTTTTTGATTGAAGGTTGGCCCTGTAAAATTATAGGGACTGTTTTGTACTCATCTAACGACATCTAGAGTGAACTGTTACGTCACTTCACTAGATGCGAGACCCATCTTTCATAATCATGCTCAAAACGACCTAAACCATCGACTAGTGTTTTTTGCAAAAAAAAAAGGTTCAGAATTAATGGTTTTTAGCATAAAACTGTAGAATTATGGTTTCTGCAACCATAGCATTCAATGTCGATGTTTAGAAAGGAAGAGAGAAGATGCGACCAATAATAACGAGTAATAAGATTCTCTAGATATTGTGGCATGCCCAATTTGAAAAACACAAGACACATGTGCTTCCAAGCATGCATGTCACAACAAACAGCAGCAACACTCTTCCAAACAGCAGCAACAACATAGAACAACTAACATGCAAAAGGAAAAACGGCGAGGTCAGTGCAATGAAAAATAGGAGAATGAAATGAAATTACCGGTGGTCTTCTGCAATAAAATGCTTCATCCATGTATCAAGACATCACTGTGCGTGGTATGAATCGACACTTAGGCATGGTACAAGTTTAAAACTGCTAACTGTATGGTAAGTATTATTTCGTATGAAAAAGATAACTCCTTGCTAACCTACAAGTTCAAAGGTTTGGTGCCCAAAATGACGCGTGCAGCCATCAGCCTTTCTTTAAGTACTTGCAATACAACACTGTCAACAACGGTGAAGCCAACGCTAAGAACCTGTGGGGTCAATAGTAAATCTTTTTTTGCAGGCAATTTAGAGAGCTTTATTTAGACACAAGCGTTTCTCGGACAGCCAGCCAATAGGTTGGTCAGAAGGAAGCCAGGAGTGTCCTCGAGCCAGCTCGCAGTCACATTCAATGTACAAGCACGCTTGGCACATAGATGCGCCGGAAAGTTTGCTGACCGACTTACATGTTGAATTACAAAATGAGACAAATCACCGACGAGCTTTCCAATTTCAACTAAGATAGGAGCCACAATTGAACGAGAATTGTGGCGAGTGTTCCAGAGATCAACCATCTCCAGGCAGTCCACCTCCATTATCACATGTGTGTAACCTCGTAGTTTGGCGAAAAGCACACCATCACGCAATGCCATTGCCTTGGCGACAAGAGGATCAGTGATACCCGTGTATGGCTTTGCACCATGCACCCAACAGTTCGTTGCTAGATCTGGCAACTCCACCTGCATCGGCAGTATTAGTGTCAAATGAAATTGCACCATCCATATTAATTTTTACTAGCCCCACTTCCAGTTGTCTCCAACCATGGCCCAACATGAGAAGTGTGTGTTTCTTCGACAGTTCCAGAATCGCAAGAGCCTCTTTGACCATGCGCATACAGTTAGCCGGGTCAGACCCCTCCTCCTCGTGCTTCAATTTATTGCAAGAGTGCCATATCAACCACATGATCGTAATGATCAGTGGCTTGTCTTTGTCGAAGAAGCGCGGATCAAAGAGTATATCTCTTGCCCAAGAGTCTGGGTATAGTCGGGTAAGCCGGAGATCAAACCATAGTAGTGCCTCATTCCAAAAATGTTGTGCATGGGAACAATAAATCAAGGCATGCTGGAGATCTTCGTCCATTGCAAGGCAGATTTTACATCTGCTCAAGACGCTGATATGTCGTGTCCTCAGAGTGTGTTCGTCTGAAAGAATGCCGCGCAAAACCCTCCACCAGAACATCCTAACGTTGGGCACAACTTTCAACTTCCAAAGTGCACACCACAACTGTTGATTATTCATTGAGGTGCCGGTAGCTGTCCCTTCCTCTAGAGCCAACCGCTCTTTTTGATTCATGAGAGTACGGTATGCAGATTTAACAATGTAGTTGCCTGACTTCTCAAAAGCCCAAGCTAAGAAATCATCACATCTGCCTTGCCGAATTGGAATGTTTAAAATGGTATTCGCATCTGGTGCGATAAATGTGTCTCTAACCAACTGTTGCTTCCATGTCCAGTTCTCCCGATCAATAAGCTCGAAGACCTTTTCTATAGAAGTGATTTCTGGTTTCAGCAGTGGTTTCATGGAAATTGTTTCCTGCATCCATTTGTCATTCCAAACCGAAATTGATGATCCATCACCAACTCGTTTAATCAAACCAGCCCGGAGTGCTTCCCTTCCACCGATGACCGCTCGCCATGTGGCTAATGCCGTTCGAGGAAGAACAACATCCATGAACTCCACGTCCGGGTAGTAACGACCGTTCAAAACCTTTGCACATAGGGAGTCTGGCGTGGTCAGAAACGCCATCCATGTTTCCCTAGCAAAACCAGATTAAATTGGTGCAAGTCATGATATCCCATGCCCCTTTGCACTTTGGCGTCGCAAGCTTCACCCAAGAGACCCAATGCATAGCTTTCTTGTCCAAGGAGCCACTCCAAAAGAATTTCGCCATTGGTGAAGTAATGCTCTTGCAAACTTTTTTACTCAACAGAAAAATGGTCATGTTGTACGTCGGAAGTGCTTGTACCACAGACTATCAATGCATCTCTCCCCACACATGGTAACAACCTTTCAGACCAACCTTGCATCTTCCCACGAGCTCGATCACCAATGTGTACAATTGTCTCACTTGTGATATGTCCCACAACTGTTGGAAGGCCAAGATACCTTTCGCTAAAAGCCTCGACGGGAATGTCCAAGTAGGGCTGCAAGAAAAGCTCGAGGCTCGTGAGCCGCTCGAGATCGACTCGTTTTTTAGCTTAACTCGAGATCGACTCGAAAATAAACAAGCTGAGTTTGAACACTTTGTGCGGCTTGACCGAAAAATGAACCGGTCTAAAGCCAATACTAGCTCGCTCGAGTTTAACTTGATAGCTTGACATACTATCATTATGTTAAATGATCATGTTATATATTAAATGGAAATAAGATAATTTATTATCATATATGTTGTCCATGATTTTTCTCAATTTATTTACCAACAAACATGAAAGCTTAATTAAGTGCAGAGAAGATTTAGGCGTTATTATAGTCTTTGGCCATTAATTTGTTTTCCCAGTTATATGTTTGTCATGAATCATTATATTATTTTGATACAAAAATTTCGGTTGTGAGAGAATAAGTCAAACTCTTTGAAGAAATTTATATTATCATCATCTTGATTGAAATAATATATTTTTGGTGTTTCATTATGTCGTGTTGAGGCTTATCTAGTTGGACTAATCACCATAGATTTATAAACTTTTGTCGTCTCATTTAGCTCGAAACTAACTCGAGATCGACTTGAGCCTTTTTTTGTCCAGTTCTCCTGATCAATAATCTTGGATACCTTTTCTATAAAAGTGTTTTCTGGTTTTAGCAGTGGTTTCATGGAAATTGTTTCCTGCATCCATTTGTCATTCCAAACCGAAAGTGATGATCCATCACCAACTCGTTTAATCAAACCAGCCCGGAGTGCTTCCCTTCCACCGATGATCGCTCGCCATGTGGCTGGCGCCGTTCGAGGAAGAATAACATCCATGAACTCCACGTCCGGGTAGTAACGACCCTTCAAAACCTTTGCACATAGAGAGTCTGGCGTGCTCAGGAAACGCTAGCCATGTTTCCCTAGCAAAACCAGATTAAATTGGTGCAAGTCACGATATCCCATGCCCCCTTTGCAGTTTGGCGTTGCAAGCTTCTCCTAAGAGACCCAATGCATAGCTTTCTTGTCTAATGAGCTACTCCAAAAGAATTTCGCCATTGGTGAAGTAATGCTCTCGCAAACTTTTTTACTCAGCAGAAAAATGGCCATGCTATCCGTCGGAAGTGCTTGTACCATAGATTTTTCAATGCATCTCTCCCCGCGCATGGTAACAACCTTTCGGACCACCCTTGCATCTTCCCACGAACTCGATCACCAATGTGTACAAATGTCTCACTTGTGAAACGTCCCACAACTGTTGGAAGGCCAAGATACCTTTCGCTAAAAGCCTCAACATGAATGTCCAAGTAGGGCTGCAAGAAAAGCTCGAGGCTCGTGAGCCGTTCGAGATCGACTCGTTTTTGAGCTCAACTCGAGATCGACTCGAAAATAAATAAGGTGAGTTTGAACACTTTGTGCAGCTCGATCGAGAAACGAACCGACCTAAAGCCAGTACTAGCTCTCTCGAGTTTAACTCGATAGCTCGACATAATATCATTATATTAAATGATCATGTTATATATTAAATGGAAATAAGATAATTTATTATCATATATGTTGTCCACGATTTTTCTCCATTTTATTTACCAACAAACATGAAAGATTAATTAAGCGCAGAGAAGATTTAGGCATAATTATGGTCTTTGGCCATTAATTTGTTTTCCCGATTATATGTTTGTCGTGAACCATTATCTTATTTGGATACTAAAATTTTGATTGTGAGATAATAAGTCAAACTACTTGAAGAAATTTATATTATCATCGTCTTGATTGAAATAATATATTTTTAGTGTTTCATTATGTCGTGTTGAGCCTTATCTAGTTGGAATAATTACCATAGATTTATAAACTTTTATCGTCTCATTTAGCTTGAAACTAACTCGAGATCGACCCGAGATCGTTACAAGCTGAGCACAACTCATGTTCTACAGCTCGACCTTGAGCTTTACTCAGTCTGAGCTCGCTCAACTTTTAATGTCAGTTAAGCTGAGCCAACTCTAACTCGCTCGAACTTGACTCGTTTGCAACCCTATGTCCAAGGCAGCTTTCAGAAGCCACCTCACCGGATTCAGAGTGTTTGAACTGAAGTAGATAGCACTTTTATCTCTGTTTATCCGCTGTCCGGAGGCACTCCCATATATCTGCAGAATGGAATTTAACCTCGCTGCACTTTATCCTTTCGCATTGATAAAGGTAAGACTATCATCGGCGAACAACAAATGACTCACCCATGGTGATCTATAGCTGACTCAAATTCCCTTGTCCACATAGCCACCATCATAATACTTGAGTAGATTAGAGAATCCTTCCGCACACAAGAGAAATAAGTATGATGATATTGGATCTCCTTGCCGCAATCCCTTTGAAGGAGTGAAGTAGGGTAGAAACTCCTCATTCACCTTCACCGAAAATCTGACCGACGAAACAAACTTCATAACAAGTCTCACGAAATTTATGCTGAATCCCAATTTCACCATGATCGCCTCCAAATAATGCCATTCCACTTAGTCATAGGCCTTCATCATGTCCAATTGGTCAATAGTAAATCTGTTGAATTTTTTTTATTTTATTTTTAGAAAAGGAGGTTATCCCCCGGTCTCTGCATCATAACGATGCATGCGGCCACTTTATTAGAAAGCAAATAGTTCAACAAAGTC
>CBMN010039740.1:0-19978 GCA_000582825.1 Hordeum pubiflorum
CAACGAAAAGAATGCTACTTCTTCACTTCGTCTTCGCCTCCCATCGCTGTAGTCAATTTTCTTCGGACGTAATCACCGAACCAATTGCTTTGCGTCAGCAATAAATTTTCGAGGGGTCAACTCCTTCACTTCATTCTTCTCGTCTACAAGTCTTCAAAGGATGTAGCTCATTCTTCTCTGCGGTGCAGATATTCTTCGATGAAGTTCCTCGAACTATACATCGGAGACAACATTCTCTTTGGTACTACATGGACTATTTCTCTCTATGTGCACTAGCAAACAAATCAGTCCATACCTGTTTCTGTCAACAATCTCCAAAACACAAGAGGGCAAGTATTGCACCAACAATCTCCCCCTTTTTGGATGATTGTTGACAAAACAGAACACATTGAAAGATAGATAAAAGAATGAAAAGGAATGTGAAGGAAGGTGAAAGATGAGAGATAAATATGAAGATAAAATACGCTCCCCCTGAAGATATGCATCATTCTGATTGGAGTGATCATAGGAGATAATATGGAAGGTAGCGAGGTGAATCTTCGTATGAGTGACATTGGCAGATGATCTGATTCGTAGTTTCATCCAATGCACTCGATGGTGTATGAGGTATTTCCTGCCACACAGAACCTTTGACATAGATTAGTTAGATAGCGAGGATAATTTGAAAAACATTGTGGCAAAGGATATGCCATGAAGATTTTCTCAGAACACAGATTAATTCCACACGAGATATAGATTCCCTGCAAATTAGATGTTCGAGGAATAATCAGAGCAAAGGTGTCACAAGTATATTGCTCAGAGTGGATATGCTTCAGACGATGTTTTCCTGCAACAAAGATGATCCCATAGACATATGCGAGGGAAAACAGCTTATTAGATAGAAAGAATTTTCTTTTGAATTCACGAATAATTTTACTCTGAAATGACTTCTCTTCTCCTGCATCGTTAGATAGTGAAAGATAAGCATAGGAGTAAGATATATGTAGTTTCAAGGAGTAAGCTCCCTCTTTTCGAGAGACATGAATTCCAATCCTTCTTGAAATGCTTTCACTTAACTTTGCACGAAAGATAAATATCGAGGATAATCATTGCAAGGAAGTAAGCATTCGATAGCACCTGCAAACAAATAACTGGAAGCAAATGTAGCATTGCAGGGGTTATTAACGGTACATGATGACGCAGTATACCAACACCACAAGCGGTGAGATTAAGTTCCATGACCAAAATTTCAACAACCAAAAGCAATTGTTTGAAAGAAGATCAAATGGCGAAAGGAAACACCCTGCAAATAACCCGCTTTTCTATCTCTCGATGTTCTTCTCCCCCTTTTTGTCAACAAGTGTCAAAATGGAAAGAGAATGCTTGCAAGGAACTACTCGTCCGAAGAATCCCCAGAACTCAAATTGTTTGGCGAAGCAGATAGAGCGATGGTTGAAGCCGAAGCAGGAGTCAGAGACGCAACACGGGCTTCGGGATCAGCTTCAGGAGTAGCAGTGCGATGTACATCTGGCTTGTATATATATGTGCCTGCCGTGCCTTCAAGTTCATCATCGGGTTCAACAAACAGCAGGTCGGTGGAGGCAGAGCACTGAGGAAGCACTGGGGTTTGCCTTCGGATGCGAGGAACTTCAAACAGCTCCAGATGATCATAATCTTTCTCGATTCCCTTGGCAGACAGTTTTTTGCGAGAATAATGCTTGCGTAGAAGGGTCCACAAGCGCTTCTTCTGTTCTTTCTCATACAGGAGAGCTTGACGAGCATAATTGTGAAGCAGATTTATCTCTGTCATCATTTCCACTTTTTCTTTGCGGTCGAGCTTAATCTGACTTTCCAGGGCTTGCTGAGTGCGAAGACAAATCTCGTATAGTGAGGGAATTTCTTGACGAGGGATTTCATCTGTGACCTTCTTGACCTTCGGAGCTCTAGCAGAGGCAGAAGTAGTGGCATCAATAGGTGTCTTCCCTTTGCCGATGTCCTTCCCTATTAGGAGAGTGTCTTGGACTGGTGGCTTGAAAACTTTCGGGACATATGGGCAGAAGAACTTTTTCTCGATAAGCTGCTCAATGGCGAACATGACCCATGGTGCATATGGCTTCAAGACTTGAGGGCTATCAGTTGCAAAGGCCAAGTTGCGAATGAGAAGATCTGGAATGTCAAACCGAATGCCATGAGCTATTGCTTGAAGAGCATTTGCCACGATGCCATGAATGGTTTCGGGCCTGTTTGTTGGCGTGAGAGAGTTGCAGAGGATATAGAACAAAAAATTGTTCCCATAGTCCAAATTATTAGGATTTGCCTCGGTACATTCATCACCAACAAGTTTGGGGTCCATCAGCATGTGAAGTTCAGCCTCAGATACTTCCCAGAAGTGCAGTCTATTTTCATGTGAGGCATCAAATTCACACCGAGGTAGATTCAGCAGTGCCAAAAACTGGTTAGCCGACCATTTGATCTTTTCTTTCTCGGTCATCCATTCGAGGATCCAAGTACTGCTATTTGCTAGATCTCCTGAGATATAAAGAGTGGCGTAGAACTGAAGGATAACTTCACGATTCCAGCCATGATTGAAACAAAGAAAACTCTTTAGGGAGACATGTTCAATCTGCTTGATGGTTGATGGAAGCAAGGTAAACTTTTGAGCTTAGTGAAATCCAGAATCTTGTGCTTGAATATGCGATTCTTGCCATACAGAATGCGAGCATAATACATGGCATGTTCCTTTGTCCAGAATCTTTGTTGACAAGGAAGTTCTTTCACCATCATATGGGCTGGTCGCAAAGAATTCAAGTTTCCAACGATGAAACTGCTCATTGAAGGCTGGACCGTTTGGGCCATGATTGACAGGAAACAACGGGAAGGTTTCCAAAGGGTTTCTCAGCGGTTCTTCATCGGCCATAGACTGGGTCCGAACATCATCAAGCGCAGACACACCTTCCTTAATAGGCTTGAGAGGAGCATGTGGCTTCCTCAATTTTTCTCGTGCTGATGGCTTTGAGGAACTTGACTGACCACTATTCTTGCTCGCTGGAACTCCTTTGGCATCTTTATGACTTTCGGGCTCAAGGGCCTTTTCTTTCCTTGCACTTTCTTCGACGGGAGGCACGACAACTTCTTTCTCGGTTGCATGAGACGCAGCTGGTGGGGTAGTTTCTTCCCAATTCATCAGCTCATCAGATTTCTTTTCTTCCTCTACCAACTGAGGTGCAGTGGTGTGAGGAGCAGGATCAACATCCATCCGGGTAGGGACACCAGATGATGAGACCGGGGGTGTTTTCTCTTGGGAAGCATTGAGCTCCCCCTCAATCTTGTCATTTTCCTCCTTATTCGGTTCGGAGGGCTCTGCTTGCTCTATTCTCGATGGCGATGGATCTGCCTTCTCAACTTCAATCTCTTCATCAACTTCATCAACTAGGGATTGTTGCTTGGGAGGTGCATTTTCCTCATCAGTCCTTTCCAGGAATGTATCAACAACTTCATGTTGCTCTTGGGCTACTAGCGCAGAAATGATAACCTCCTTAGTGCCAGCTTGCTACAAGAGTTCATCCTCGTGAGGTGGAGATGGAGGAACTTGATGCAAGGGTACATGGGAATCCAGTGTGGGATCAGCAGTGACATTCTGAAGGTGGCGGTCTTTGTTAGCTTTCGGCTTGCTCACTCTCGCCCTAGCCTTCTGACGTTTTTCTTCCTGAATTCTTCTTCGAGTGAGATCTGTCTTGCGATAAATCTCCTCGTTTCTCCTGTCACACAGCTGAGATACTTCCATGTGCAGACGTGAGTTCCACTCAATTTTCTCATTGCGCAAGACACTGGGGGCCTTCATGAGCTCAACAATTTCTTTGTTCCTCTTTTTCCTTTTGGATTCAGTCTTGCCCTCATTTCTCATTTTCTCGATAGCTTGCTTGTCTTTGACAGCTTTGTTCAGCCTCTTGGATATTTTCCTCAGCTCGATGAAATGCTTTGTTACCATTTCGGCAACATCATCAGGAAGTCCCAGACCACTCACATCATCAGTTTTTGTATCATAGGTAGCACTGTCAATCAGATCGATCATGAAATAGAAATCACACTTCTGTTCCTCTGTGGAAGCAAGAACAGTGAGAATGGTCTTCTTAGCAGCCACATCAATTTGTTCTTCAGACTGCAGCTTTCTCTTTGCTGCAGTGCTTGACAAAGTTCTCGGAGCCACAGAACCCGAAGGTTTATCTGTGGAAGGAATGGGTGCATGCCTGGGTAATTTACTCAGAGAGGGTAAAGCCTTCACTTGAGAGGGGCTCTTAGATGGCTTGTTGAGAATGGCTGGTCGATCATACATTGGAATTTCATCAGGGGTATCTTCTTCGGATGACTTATCAGACGAGTCAGGAGCTGCCTTCTTGATTATCTTTGCGAGAGTTTTCTTTCGTGGTGCATGAGGGGAAACTGATTTTGCTTTCCATGGAAGCAGATGCATGCTCCTTCTTCTTCTGTACGTCTTGCTAGGTCAGCACGACATTTTTTCTTTCAACTTGGTTTTTCTTAGCTTCTCTAGCTTCACACTTGGCTTTGGCCTTCGCCCTATTAGCTACTTCCTTGGGGAAGTCAGCGATAGTTTTGAGGGAGTCGGGATGAGCATCTGCTTTCTGTGGTGGTCTGACTTTTTCATCATCTGGGCCAATGCAATTTTCGGCAATGCAGTCATTCCATGGTGGAGTGAAGGCAAACAGAATCTGGTACTTCTTGCAAACATTTTCATATCGGTACCACTTGCCAGCCTAGTGGCGGCGAATCCTTTGAAGTCTGTTGTTGCGATCTGTCATTGATTCTCCTTCAGGTGGAGTTTTGTAACTGTCAGGATCAGACATCTCTGCAGTGGTGTTCTTTTCTCTGCCACGACCGCCCATTTTGGGATTTCCATCGGAGAAGATGGTTAGAGCGTCAGTGACCAATTCATCATCGGGCAGACTATGAGCAGAGGGAATTTCCTCAATATCTCCTTCTTACACAGATTCTTGTCTCTTCTTCGGAGCCTTGGGTGGCTTCAAGGATTTTCCTCCTCTAGTCATTCTCATTCGTTCAGACCTTGGTGGAAATTGAGGCAAATATCCTTCAGAATTTGAATGCTCTTCCAAACTCTGTGACATGACCAACCTATGAAGTAGAATAGATGTGAGGGAAAACAAGGTAGGGTCATAAGCATGCACAGATAACTTTTGAAAGAAAATGATTTTGAAGAAGTCCGACAAGGAACCCATGGTAAACAAAAAGATATCATTGATAGATTTTACAAGCTACCCACAAACAAATTCTAGGCAGGTTGATAGCTATCTAATCTTTCGGATAATTACACATGAACCCTAGATGAGCAGAACCAGTACGAGGAAGATCTACAAACCATACCAGTCAAATCCTAGTGATTCCTAAAGATCTACTGCAGAGAAATATATCGAAGAAAAATGCATCGGTAAGAACTTCCCTAAGAACAGAGAGATGGAGAGGAGCAGTTTCGGATCTAAGCGCCCTAACTTGGCAACTTAGATCAACTAAAGCAATGCGGGAGGATGGATTACCGCACCGGCATGATTAGCTACAACGAGAGTTCACCGGAGTTGCACGACGGAGTTTCTCGCCGGAGTTGCTTCGAGCACGGGCTTCGGTGGAGGTGAAATGAGGGTTTGCGCAGATGAGGAAGAAGACGAGACGAGGGGTATATATATAGCAGGAGAGCTAAACCTCCTCTCCAAAATCTACGGCCCACAGTTGCAGGACATTCCGCATTCGACGGACACAATCACGATAGAGGAGATCGTGGGCACGTGGCAACCAACTCACGAAGAGAGCGGGAGGTCAAAAGTTTTGAAGGGCTAAACGCCAAAAGTGGATAAAAGTTTGAAGTTGATTCCTTTCACGACCAAGAACGTCGGAGAGAGATCTTCTTTAGATCAAATTGCAAGCTTACGACTGACAGCAAAGATTTGGAAGAGAAAGAATAGAGGGATAAAAGGGTCTGAAACAAAACACTCAGCCAAACGAGAAGAAACACCAAACAAGGAGCTATGAGTGAGTTGTTTATCGGACGAAACATAAACACAGCAACTCAAAGACAAACAACAAAAAGAGAACAAATAAACACAAAGAACCAGCACCTACAATATAGATCTCAGGGCAAAGGATAACTGGAAAGAATCCCTTAGATAGAGTTCCTGCAAGATGGGTTAGTTCTGTCTCGCAACCCACACTTGTGTGGGTAGCGCAGACCTCATTTGTCTTGTCTGAGCAGGGACGTTCCTTCGTTGATTTCTGTAGTTCACCTATGCATTTTGAGAGTAATCATATGAGTAAGCATTGAAATTGTTTCTAGAGACATGAGCATAATGATTCGAGGAGATACGCATGTACTCCTTTTGTCGAAGGTTTGGCTGATATCCATTCAAAAAAGTTTAAGTGCCAAACTGTGAGGAGTTATTATTTCCTCAAAGAGAATTACTCTGCATATTCAAGTTAGCAGTGCCAGATAAATTTTCAATGGTGCACTTCTTCACCCAGATTTGCTTCTTGGGTGAACCAGATCTGCAGTTAGTCCCAACATACCGAGTAAAAACCTTACCATTCTATTGTTTGAAGAGTTTGTAGTTTGAGTTATCAGACTCATCAGAAACATCAGGAATGGGAGTGTCATATCCAGACAAGAGCACAGGTTTGAGAGTTTTGCTCTTAGCAAGAACCCAACTTGTTCAAGGATATTGCTCGGGAGTCCAGTAGGTTCCATCAACGTTGAGTTTCCTTTCGAAACCCAATCCTTCCTGTCAGGGATTTCTATGCAGTATTGACTTCTTGAGCACATCACATAGTGTTTGATGTCCTCTGAGGCTTTTTAGCATTCCTGTCTCAAGCAAGTTCTTTAGCCTGCAATTTTCATCAAAGATAGCAAAAAATTCCTCAGAAGAGGGGTTAGAAATATCATTCGAAGTAGTTGCAATATTCTCGATGGCTGCATTGGATATTTCAGCATTTGAATCAGCATTGCTATATTCTAGGCATTTTGAGCAATGAGGCACAAAATCATCAGGAGGGTTGTTAGATTGCTCGGCAAAGAGAGAAGCTTTTTCTTTCATGAGTGCATTATAACACTCTTTCAGTGACTCGAGTTCTTGATTCCTGCTAAGGAGTTCATCTAATAAATTCTCATAGTCGATTGTAAGAGAATCATATCATTCGGAAAGATCATCAATCGTTGAAGAAAAAGCATCGTGCTTTTTAGTCAACTCTTGATTCTTCTCCATCTCTTCGACCAATAATCTTTTGGTTTTCTTGATATTCATCTCAAGTCTTTGAAGTTCATCTTGTTGAGATTTTGCAATCTTAACTAGTTTAACATAGGCAATGTATTCAGAGTAGTATTCAGTCTTAGATTTTTGGTGCTTTGCTGATACCTGATCCTTTGAGGTTTTTGCCATGAGACAGAATGCGATAGGTTCATCATCACTTGAAGCATTGTCATCTGTGACTGATTTGAGAGATTTCTCAGATGATCCATAGGTGACGAATGCATTTCCTCTTCCCAGGCTTCTGAAAAACTCTTCGTCTTCTGAATCGGATTCGGATGTTTCATCTTTAGATTCCATATTCATTTCTGCACACACTCTAGTCAGTTGCGATATTTTCTTCATATTAGATTCAATGGTCGCTCTTGTTTGCACGTCAGTGATTGGTCTCATCGAAGAAGATGCGGCAGATTCATTTTTCTTCGAGAGCTTAGTGTGACGATCCACTCGAGTGAATCCAGAGCAGTGATGATTAATCCATCTGTTGCTAGGTTTTTCATCTTGTTCCCAACAAGGACAGTTCGCGATGTAGTGACCGAGTTGTTTGCATTTGAAGCACTTCATCTCTTTCAGAGGTAATCTTCTTGAAGATTCAGGCAAATCAACTTCATCATCATTTGTGAGACATAGATTTTGTCTTCTGAGATCACTTAGTCTTTCTGTGAGCATTTTGAGTTCTCTTGTGATAGAGTGTTGATTCTCGACATCTTCTTCTTGTGAACTGCCATAGTGTGAAAGAATTTCCCCTTCGCTTTCCAAAGAAGATTCTTGATGCCCATTTTCAAGTTCCACCTTTTCTTCGTGAATAGACAACAGCATCATGACTTTGACATAGTGAAGTTCTTCATAGTCTAGTCTTTGCTTGATTTCAGCCATGATTGGATCAAAGGTTGCATCAAGAACGCTCAGCAGCTTGTTGACCACATCTCTATCGGTGATATCAGTTACTCCTCATTGATGAAGTCTTTTAACAATATTTGTCAATCGATCGGTGAGTTCCATAGCACTTTCTTTACGAAGACTTTTGAAACCAGTGAACATGGCACGAAGCATATTTGTGTGTAGAACTGTTCTGGCAGTGAATTCTTCATGAACATCTTTGATGGCATCCCAGAGTTGCTTAGCAGTGTCAAGCTTTTGAAACCGAATAAAAATATCTCTCGAGATGCTATCACAGATAATATCTTTTGATTGAGAATCCAACCATATCATAGCTTCGTCATTGGAAGTAGGAGCATCAGGATGTTGAATAGTGTATCCATTTTCTATCATTTTCCAAAGTTCAAGGTTGATGGCCTAAAGTCTGATTTTCATTCGCTCTCTCCAGTAGACATAATCATTTCCATCAAAGATGGGAAACCTTTCAGAGTGAGAGGATCTACCTGCATACGACATACACAAAACTCCAAGGTTGTTAGACCTTTAATAAACAGAGCAGGGAGTACCCGCTCTGATACCAATTGTAAGGACCGAGAGTATATCGACCAGAGGGGGGTGAATGGGAGATTCAAAAATTCTTGCAAATGTTTTGAACTGATCCCAAACACAGCAGCGGAAATAAGGTTCGGTAGAATAACACTTGATTGAGCTCGCTATAGATGAATATATCTATCAATGTAGAAGTCAGTTATCATTCGAACACAGGTTTGATAGATACGAAGGTAATGCAATATACGAACAGATCCAGCAGCATGAGGAAAAACAATATATGGACTACGATGGAAATGCATGGGAAGTGGTAACACGGTGAATGGATTTGGCACCGAATGTAATTTATGCAGACATACAGAAATACGAAGAGAAATAAATAAACCTGAGACGATTGAAAAGAACGATGAGAATGCAACAGACAATTGATGAATTATGATTGATCAGACATAACTATCAACACTGAGCACGAATGTAAACTGCTGAAGGAAATGCAGTAATGTAAAGCGAACCAGTGGTGCTCGATGGCGACAGAGGAATTTGGTAGACCAGTTCGCCCTTCTGCCAAAGGACTACGTCTGGTTGGAGGGGTTGTGATTTAACACAGAAGATAAACTCTCTTCTCCCTATTCTCCTTCAACTCAGAGCTGATAAGACTCCAGTTGATTTCACTCGTGGTACAAACTTGTCGATGATCTCCAAACCTTCGATAGACCTCTTCGCGAACCACAGTGACTCTTGGTTGCTGAAGATCTTGCTCGGTGAAGACAATTACTCTTCAACACTCAAGCCGACACCTATCCGTCTAGAGATTGCGTAGCTCTCAAGAGTAATAGGTACAAGAACTCTAACTCAGAACTACTGTGATGCTCAACCACTATCTAAGTTTTGGCTCTTGATTTTTCTCTTGGTGGATCTTAAACTCAAATCACTTGGAGAGGGGATGCTCAATCAATCTTCTCAGAAATCTTAAGCAGAGCAGCCAATGGGCAACATTGGAGCGGGGTTGCTATTTATGGCCGTAGCCTTCCCTGAAGGGAAAAGACCAAATTGGACACGTGGAGCAGCCAATGGCCGAATGACATGAGACCAACAGTCGGAATTTGAGCACAACGGTAACATTACTTGCCCCGCAGTTCGAAAGATGTCTCCTATAGCGATGAAGAACAACGTCTTCTACTGGCAGGTAATCATTCAAAGCATAAAGAGATTTCTCTCAGTCTCGCATAGGTTTGGGCTAAGCATCACAGCGGATCTAAGCTTCGAGAACCTATACCCCTCTTAATAGTACGGAGGTCCTATGACTCAAATAAATGAAAGAAGAACAACGAAAAGAATGCTACTTCTTCACTTCGTCTTCGCCTCCCATCGCTGTAGTCAATTTTCTTCGGACGTAATCACCGAACCAATTGCTTTGCGTCAGCAATAAATTTTCGAGGGGTCAACTCCTTCACTTCATTCTTCTCGTCTACAAGTCTTCAAAGGATGTAGCTCATTCTTCTCTGCGGTGCAGATATTCTTCGATGAAGTTCCTCGAACTATACATCGGAGACAACATTCTCTTTGGTACTACATGGACTATTTCTCTCTATGTGCACTAGCAAACAAATCAGTCCATACCTGTTTCTGTCAACAATCTCCAAAACACAAGAGGGCAAGTATTGCACCAACAATCTCCCCCTTTTTGGATGATTGTTGACAAAACAGAACACATTGAAAGATAGATAAAAGAATGAAAAGGAATGTGAAGGAAGGTGAAAGATGAGAGATAAATATGAAGATAAAATACGCTCCCCCTGAAGATATGCATCATTCTGATTGGAGTGATCATAGGAGATAATATGGAAGGTAGCGAGGTGAATCTTCGTATGAGTGACATTGGCAGATGATCTGATTCGTAGTTTCATCCAATGCACTCGATGGTGTATGAGGTATTTCCTGCCACACAGAACCTTTGACATAGATTAGTTAGATAGCGAGGATAATTTGAAAAACATTGTGGCAAAGGATATGCCATGAAGATTTTCTCAGAACACAGATTAATTCCACACGAGATATAGATTCCCTGCAAATTAGATGTTCGAGGAATAATCAGAGCAAAGGTGTCACAAGTATATTGCTCAGAGTGGATATGCTTCAGACGATGTTTTCCTGCAACAAAGATGATCCCATAGACATATGCGAGGGAAAACAGCTTATTAGATAGAAAGAATTTTCTTTTGAATTCACGAATAATTTTACTCTGAAATGACTTCTCTTCTCCTGCATCGTTAGATAGTGAAAGATAAGCATAGGAGTAAGATATATGTAGTTTCAAGGAGTAAGCTCCCTCTTTTCGAGAGACATGAATTCCAATCCTTCTTGAAATGCTTTCACTTAACTTTGCACGAAAGATAAATATCGAGGATAATCATTGCAAGGAAGTAAGCATTCGATAGCACCTGCAAACAAATAACTGGAAGCAAATGTAGCATTGCAGGGGTTATTAACGGTACATGATGACGCAGTATACCAACACCACAAGCGGTGAGATTAAGTTCCATGACCAAAATTTCAACAACCAAAAGCAATTGTTTGAAAGAAGATCAAATGGCGAAAGGAAACACCCTGCAAATAACCCGCTTTTCTATCTCTCGATGTTCTTCTCCCCCTTTTTGTCAACAAGTGTCAAAATGGAAAGAGAATGCTTGCAAGGAACTACTCGTCCGAAGAATCCCCAGAACTCAAATTGTTTGGCGAAGCAGATAGAGCGATGGTTGAAGCCGAAGCAGGAGTCAGAGACGCAACACGGGCTTCGGGATCAGCTTCAGGAGTAGCAGTGCGATGTACATCTGGCTTGTATATATATGTGCCTGCCGTGCCTTCAAGTTCATCATCGGGTTCAACAAACAGCAGGTCGGTGGAGGCAGAGCACTGAGGAAGCACTGGGGTTTGCCTTCGGATGCGAGGAACTTCAAACAGCTCCAGATGATCATAATCTTTCTCGATTCCCTTGGCAGACAGTTTTTTGCGAGAATAATGCTTGCGTAGAAGGGTCCACAAGCGCTTCTTCTGTTCTTTCTCATACAGGAGAGCTTGACGAGCATAATTGTGAAGCAGATTTATCTCTGTCATCATTTCCACTTTTTCTTTGCGGTCGAGCTTAATCTGACTTTCCAGGGCTTGCTGAGTGCGAAGACAAATCTCGTATAGTGAGGGAATTTCTTGACGAGGGATTTCATCTGTGACCTTCTTGACCTTCGGAGCTCTAGCAGAGGCAGAAGTAGTGGCATCAATAGGTGTCTTCCCTTTGCCGATGTCCTTCCCTATTAGGAGAGTGTCTTGGACTGGTGGCTTGAAAACTTTCGGGACATATGGGCAGAAGAACTTTTTCTCGATAAGCTGCTCAATGGCGAACATGACCCATGGTGCATATGGCTTCAAGACTTGAGGGCTATCAGTTGCAAAGGCCAAGTTGCGAATGAGAAGATCTGGAATGTCAAACCGAATGCCATGAGCTATTGCTTGAAGAGCATTTGCCACGATGCCATGAATGGTTTCGGGCCTGTTTGTTGGCGTGAGAGAGTTGCAGAGGATATAGAACAAAAAATTGTTCCCATAGTCCAAATTATTAGGATTTGCCTCGGTACATTCATCACCAACAAGTTTGGGGTCCATCAGCATGTGAAGTTCAGCCTCAGATACTTCCCAGAAGTGCAGTCTATTTTCATGTGAGGCATCAAATTCACACCGAGGTAGATTCAGCAGTGCCAAAAACTGGTTAGCCGACCATTTGATCTTTTCTTTCTCGGTCATCCATTCGAGGATCCAAGTACTGCTATTTGCTAGATCTCCTGAGATATAAAGAGTGGCGTAGAACTGAAGGATAACTTCACGATTCCAGCCATGATTGAAACAAAGAAAACTCTTTAGGGAGACATGTTCAATCTGCTTGATGGTTGATGGAAGCAAGGTAAACTTTTGAGCTTAGTGAAATCCAGAATCTTGTGCTTGAATATGCGATTCTTGCCATACAGAATGCGAGCATAATACATGGCATGTTCCTTTGTCCAGAATCTTTGTTGACAAGGAAGTTCTTTCACCATCATATGGGCTGGTCGCAAAGAATTCAAGTTTCCAACGATGAAACTGCTCATTGAAGGCTGGACCGTTTGGGCCATGATTGACAGGAAACAACGGGAAGGTTTCCAAAGGGTTTCTCAGCGGTTCTTCATCGGCCATAGACTGGGTCCGAACATCATCAAGCGCAGACACACCTTCCTTAATAGGCTTGAGAGGAGCATGTGGCTTCCTCAATTTTTCTCGTGCTGATGGCTTTGAGGAACTTGACTGACCACTATTCTTGCTCGCTGGAACTCCTTTGGCATCTTTATGACTTTCGGGCTCAAGGGCCTTTTCTTTCCTTGCACTTTCTTCGACGGGAGGCACGACAACTTCTTTCTCGGTTGCATGAGACGCAGCTGGTGGGGTAGTTTCTTCCCAATTCATCAGCTCATCAGATTTCTTTTCTTCCTCTACCAACTGAGGTGCAGTGGTGTGAGGAGCAGGATCAACATCCATCCGGGTAGGGACACCAGATGATGAGACCGGGGGTGTTTTCTCTTGGGAAGCATTGAGCTCCCCCTCAATCTTGTCATTTTCCTCCTTATTCGGTTCGGAGGGCTCTGCTTGCTCTATTCTCGATGGCGATGGATCTGCCTTCTCAACTTCAATCTCTTCATCAACTTCATCAACTAGGGATTGTTGCTTGGGAGGTGCATTTTCCTCATCAGTCCTTTCCAGGAATGTATCAACAACTTCATGTTGCTCTTGGGCTACTAGCGCAGAAATGATAACCTCCTTAGTGCCAGCTTGCTACAAGAGTTCATCCTCGTGAGGTGGAGATGGAGGAACTTGATGCAAGGGTACATGGGAATCCAGTGTGGGATCAGCAGTGACATTCTGAAGGTGGCGGTCTTTGTTAGCTTTCGGCTTGCTCACTCTCGCCCTAGCCTTCTGACGTTTTTCTTCCTGAATTCTTCTTCGAGTGAGATCTGTCTTGCGATAAATCTCCTCGTTTCTCCTGTCACACAGCTGAGATACTTCCATGTGCAGACGTGAGTTCCACTCAATTTTCTCATTGCGCAAGACACTGGGGGCCTTCATGAGCTCAACAATTTCTTTGTTCCTCTTTTTCCTTTTGGATTCAGTCTTGCCCTCATTTCTCATTTTCTCGATAGCTTGCTTGTCTTTGACAGCTTTGTTCAGCCTCTTGGATATTTTCCTCAGCTCGATGAAATGCTTTGTTACCATTTCGGCAACATCATCAGGAAGTCCCAGACCACTCACATCATCAGTTTTTGTATCATAGGTAGCACTGTCAATCAGATCGATCATGAAATAGAAATCACACTTCTGTTCCTCTGTGGAAGCAAGAACAGTGAGAATGGTCTTCTTAGCAGCCACATCAATTTGTTCTTCAGACTGCAGCTTTCTCTTTGCTGCAGTGCTTGACAAAGTTCTCGGAGCCACAGAACCCGAAGGTTTATCTGTGGAAGGAATGGGTGCATGCCTGGGTAATTTACTCAGAGAGGGTAAAGCCTTCACTTGAGAGGGGCTCTTAGATGGCTTGTTGAGAATGGCTGGTCGATCATACATTGGAATTTCATCAGGGGTATCTTCTTCGGATGACTTATCAGACGAGTCAGGAGCTGCCTTCTTGATTATCTTTGCGAGAGTTTTCTTTCGTGGTGCATGAGGGGAAACTGATTTTGCTTTCCATGGAAGCAGATGCATGCTCCTTCTTCTTCTGTACGTCTTGCTAGGTCAGCACGACATTTTTTCTTTCAACTTGGTTTTTCTTAGCTTCTCTAGCTTCACACTTGGCTTTGGCCTTCGCCCTATTAGCTACTTCCTTGGGGAAGTCAGCGATAGTTTTGAGGGAGTCGGGATGAGCATCTGCTTTCTGTGGTGGTCTGACTTTTTCATCATCTGGGCCAATGCAATTTTCGGCAATGCAGTCATTCCATGGTGGAGTGAAGGCAAACAGAATCTGGTACTTCTTGCAAACATTTTCATATCGGTACCACTTGCCAGCCTAGTGGCGGCGAATCCTTTGAAGTCTGTTGTTGCGATCTGTCATTGATTCTCCTTCAGGTGGAGTTTTGTAACTGTCAGGATCAGACATCTCTGCAGTGGTGTTCTTTTCTCTGCCACGACCGCCCATTTTGGGATTTCCATCGGAGAAGATGGTTAGAGCGTCAGTGACCAATTCATCATCGGGCAGACTATGAGCAGAGGGAATTTCCTCAATATCTCCTTCTTACACAGATTCTTGTCTCTTCTTCGGAGCCTTGGGTGGCTTCAAGGATTTTCCTCCTCTAGTCATTCTCATTCGTTCAGACCTTGGTGGAAATTGAGGCAAATATCCTTCAGAATTTGAATGCTCTTCCAAACTCTGTGACATGACCAACCTATGAAGTAGAATAGATGTGAGGGAAAACAAGGTAGGGTCATAAGCATGCACAGATAACTTTTGAAAGAAAATGATTTTGAAGAAGTCCGACAAGGAACCCATGGTAAACAAAAAGATATCATTGATAGATTTTACAAGCTACCCACAAACAAATTCTAGGCAGGTTGATAGCTATCTAATCTTTCGGATAATTACACATGAACCCTAGATGAGCAGAACCAGTACGAGGAAGATCTACAAACCATACCAGTCAAATCCTAGTGATTCCTAAAGATCTACTGCAGAGAAATATATCGAAGAAAAATGCATCGGTAAGAACTTCCCTAAGAACAGAGAGATGGAGAGGAGCAGTTTCGGATCTAAGCGCCCTAACTTGGCAACTTAGATCAACTAAAGCAATGCGGGAGGATGGATTACCGCACCGGCATGATTAGCTACAACGAGAGTTCACCGGAGTTGCACGACGGAGTTTCTCGCCGGAGTTGCTTCGAGCACGGGCTTCGGTGGAGGTGAAATGAGGGTTTGCGCAGATGAGGAAGAAGACGAGACGAGGGGTATATATATAGCAGGAGAGCTAAACCTCCTCTCCAAAATCTACGGCCCACAGTTGCAGGACATTCCGCATTCGACGGACACAATCACGATAGAGGAGATCGTGGGCACGTGGCAACCAACTCACGAAGAGAGCGGGAGGTCAAAAGTTTTGAAGGGCTAAACGCCAAAAGTGGATAAAAGTTTGAAGTTGATTCCTTTCACGACCAAGAACGTCGGAGAGAGATCTTCTTTAGATCAAATTGCAAGCTTACGACTGACAGCAAAGATTTGGAAGAGAAAGAATAGAGGGATAAAAGGGTCTGAAACAAAACACTCAGCCAAACGAGAAGAAACACCAAACAAGGAGCTATGAGTGAGTTGTTTATCGGACGAAACATAAACACAGCAACTCAAAGACAAACAACAAAAAGAGAACAAATAAACACAAAGAACCAGCACCTACAATATAGATCTCAGGGCAAAGGATAACTGGAAAGAATCCCTTAGATAGAGTTCCTGCAAGATGGGTTAGTTCTGTCTCGCAACCCACACTTGTGTGGGTAGCGCAGACCTCATTTGTCTTGTCTGAGCAGGGACGTTCCTTCGTTGATTTCTGTAGTTCACCTATGCATTTTGAGAGTAATCATATGAGTAAGCATTGAAATTGTTTCTAGAGACATGAGCATAATGATTCGAGGAGATACGCATGTACTCCTTTTGTCGAAGGTTTGGCTGATATCCATTCAAAAAAGTTTAAGTGCCAAACTGTGAGGAGTTATTATTTCCTCAAAGAGAATTACTCTGCATATTCAAGTTAGCAGTGCCAGATAAATTTTCAATGGTGCACTTCTTCACCCAGATTTGCTTCTTGGGTGAACCAGATCTGCAGTTAGTCCCAACATACCGAGTAAAAACCTTACCATTCTATTGTTTGAAGAGTTTGTAGTTTGAGTTATCAGACTCATCAGAAACATCAGGAATGGGAGTGTCATATCCAGACAAGAGCACAGGTTTGAGAGTTTTGCTCTTAGCAAGAACCCAACTTGTTCAAGGATATTGCTCGGGAGTCCAGTAGGTTCCATCAACGTTGAGTTTCCTTTCGAAACCCAATCCTTCCTGTCAGGGATTTCTATGCAGTATTGACTTCTTGAGCACATCACATAGTGTTTGATGTCCTCTGAGGCTTTTTAGCATTCCTGTCTCAAGCAAGTTCTTTAGCCTGCAATTTTCATCAAAGATAGCAAAAAATTCCTCAGAAGAGGGGTTAGAAATATCATTCGAAGTAGTTGCAATATTCTCGATGGCTGCATTGGATATTTCAGCATTTGAATCAGCATTGCTATATTCTAGGCATTTTGAGCAATGAGGCACAAAATCATCAGGAGGGTTGTTAGATTGCTCGGCAAAGAGAGAAGCTTTTTCTTTCATGAGTGCATTATAACACTCTTTCAGTGACTCGAGTTCTTGATTCCTGCTAAGGAGTTCATCTAATAAATTCTCATAGTCGATTGTAAGAGAATCATATCATTCGGAAAGATCATCAATCGTTGAAGAAAAAGCATCGTGCTTTTTAGTCAACTCTTGATTCTTCTCCATCTCTTCGACCAATAATCTTTTGGTTTTCTTGATATTCATCTCAAGTCTTTGAAGTTCATCTTGTTGAGATTTTGCAATCTTAACTAGTTTAACATAGGCAATGTATTCAGAGTAGTATTCAGTCTTAGATTTTTGGTGCTTTGCTGATACCTGATCCTTTGAGGTTTTTGCCATGAGACAGAATGCGATAGGTTCATCATCACTTGAAGCATTGTCATCTGTGACTGATTTGAGAGATTTCTCAGATGATCCATAGGTGACGAATGCATTTCCTCTTCCCAGGCTTCTGAAAAACTCTTCGTCTTCTGAATCGGATTCGGATGTTTCATCTTTAGATTCCATATTCATTTCTGCACACACTCTAGTCAGTTGCGATATTTTCTTCATATTAGATTCAATGGTCGCTCTTGTTTGCACGTCAGTGATTGGTCTCATCGAAGAAGATGCGGCAGATTCATTTTTCTTCGAGAGCTTAGTGTGACGATCCACTCGAGTGAATCCAGAGCAGTGATGATTAATCCATCTGTTGCTAGGTTTTTCATCTTGTTCCCAACAAGGACAGTTCGCGATGTAGTGACCGAGTTGTTTGCATTTGAAGCACTTCATCTCTTTCAGAGGTAATCTTCTTGAAGATTCAGGCAAATCAACTTCATCATCATTTGTGAGACATAGATTTTGTCTTCTGAGATCACTTAGTCTTTCTGTGAGCATTTTGAGTTCTCTTGTGATAGAGTGTTGATTCTCGACATCTTCTTCTTGTGAACTGCCATAGTGTGAAAGAATTTCCCCTTCGCTTTCCAAAGAAGATTCTTGATGCCCATTTTCAAGTTCCACCTTTTCTTCGTGAATAGACAACAGCATCATGACTTTGACATAGTGAAGTTCTTCATAGTCTAGTCTTTGCTTGATTTCAGCCATGATTGGATCAAAGGTTGCATCAAGAACGCTCAGCAGCTTGTTGACCACATCTCTATCGGTGATATCAGTTACTCCTCATTGATGAAGTCTTTTAACAATATTTGTCAATCGATCGGTGAGTTCCATAGCACTTTCTTTACGAAGACTTTTGAAACCAGTGAACATGGCACGAAGCATATTTGTGTGTAGAACTGTTCTGGCAGTGAATTCTTCATGAACATCTTTGATGGCATCCCAGAGTTGCTTAGCAGTGTCAAGCTTTTGAAACCGAATAAAAATATCTCTCGAGATGCTATCACAGATAATATCTTTTGATTGAGAATCCAACCATATCATAGCTTCGTCATTGGAAGTAGGAGCATCAGGATGTTGAATAGTGTATCCATTTTCTATCATTTTCCAAAGTTCAAGGTTGATGGCCTAAAGTCTGATTTTCATTCGCTCTCTCCAGTAGACATAATCATTTCCATCAAAGATGGGAAACCTTTCAGAGTGAGAGGATCTACCTGCATACGACATACACAAAACTCCAAGGTTGTTAGACCTTTAATAAACAGAGCAGGGAGTACCCGCTCTGATACCAATTGTAAGGACCGAGAGTATATCGACCAGAGGGGGGTGAATGGGAGATTCAAAAATTCTTGCAAATGTTTTGAACTGATCCCAAACACAGCAGCGGAAATAAGGTTCGGTAGAATAACACTTGATTGAGCTCGCTATAGATGAATATATCTATCAATGTAGAAGTCAGTTATCATTCGAACACAGGTTTGATAGATACGAAGGTAATGCAATATACGAACAGATCCAGCAGCATGAGGAAAAACAATATATGGACTACGATGGAAATGCATGGGAAGTGGTAACACGGTGAATGGATTTGGCACCGAATGTAATTTATGCAGACATACAGAAATACGAAGAGAAATAAATAAACCTGAGACGATTGAAAAGAACGATGAGAATGCAACAGACAATTGATGAATTATGATTGATCAGACATAACTATCAACACTGAGCACGAATGTAAACTGCTGAAGGAAATGCAGTAATGTAAAGCGAACCAGTGGTGCTCGATGGCGACAGAGGAATTTGGTAGACCAGTTCGCCCTTCTGCCAAAGGACTACGTCTGGTTGGAGGGGTTGTGATTTAACACAGAAGATAAACTCTCTTCTCCCTATTCTCCTTCAACTCAGAGCTGATAAGACTCCAGTTGATTTCACTCGTGGTACAAACTTGTCGATGATCTCCAAACCTTCGATAGACCTCTTCGCGAACCACAGTGACTCTTGGTTGCTGAAGATCTTGCTCGGTGAAGACAATTACTCTTCAACACTCAAGCCGACACCTATCCGTCTAGAGATTGCGTAGCTCTCAAGAGTAATAGGTACAAGAACTCTAACTCAGAACTACTGTGATGCTCAACCACTATCTAAGTTTTGGCTCTTGATTTTTCTCTTGGTGGATCTTAAACTCAAATCACTTGGAGAGGGGATGCTCAATCAATCTTCTCAGAAATCTTAAGCAGAGCAGCCAATGGGCAACATTGGAGCGGGGTTGCTATTTATGGCCGTAGCCTTCCCTGAAGGGAAAAGACCAAATTGGACACGTGGAGCAGCCAATGGCCGAATGACATGAGACCAACAGTCGGAATTTGAGCACAACGGTAACATTACTTGCCCCGCAGTTCGAAAGATGTCTCCTATAGCGATGAAGAACAACGTCTTCTACTGGCAGGTAATCATT
>CBMN010039741.1:263-11746 GCA_000582825.1 Hordeum pubiflorum
AGGAGATTTTGGGTCTTCACCCGGGCATGGGATCGGGGTGGAGGGGAGGGACCTCGACGACGCCTTCAAGGAGGAGAGGGGCGACCTTGGTCGTCGCCACCGTTGAGACGAGCGAGCCATCCAGAGTTTCCTCCGGTCCGAAGCCACCTCTACCTGCCCTGCCAACGCATCGAGGCCGACGGCCGAGACCGCAAGCTGCCAAGTGCAGCGGGAGAGAGGTTGCAGCGGGGAGGAGATACATTGGCGACTCACCGCCCACATGGTCAAGAAGCCATCCATTCTCCACCCGCGAGAGCTACCAGCCGAGCGCGCTGCCACCACGCCTACTGGGCCGCTGCCCCGGATCTAGAATTCTCCACGAGGACCATGATGAGATCTTCCGCCGCGCGACCCATGCCGCCGCCCAAGCCAGCGCCGGGAGCCAGCCGAGCGGCACCAGTGACGCGGGTCTTAGAGACGCCTCCACATGCCAGGATGTTCCGCATGACCCACTAACGCAGGGAAGGGAGGAGAGCCTCCGCCGCCATTGTCGGCCGCCTAGGCTTAGCCCGACGGCGTCCTTCGGCGGCGACCGAGGGAATGAAGAGAGGAGACGACGGACCCAGTTGCCGCGGGTATTGGATCCACCCGAGTCGCCCGACGCAGGGGCGATGCGTGGGTCCTTTCTTGCATATATCCCACAATCCTACTAATATTGTGGTTGTAAGATCTGCACAACATAAGTAAGAATAGAAACATGTAGTACCATGTTTGAGATTATATCTTGGTTTTCCAGGGTACTTAGCTACATACGGTAGTTTTTGTTATTTCATGCAAATATGTTGGTGATGCAACATAAGGAGGAAATGTGAGTCTGATGGGTAATTGAAATGATTTTTCTTCTGCATTAGAGAAGACTTAAATTAAATTACTTATGTACAGAAAATATTTCACAAAAATATTTCATGCATATCTTAATGTTTACTAATGCTTATGTACAGAAAATGGTCAGAAATGCATAATAGAGCTCGTTAATACCTAAATGTCATATATTTACAAGCATATAAAATGTTTCATGCATATCTTAATTAAATGTGTTTTGACTGTCTGGTGGAGGAAAGTAAATTTTATTATTGACTCGAGTACTGCAGGATTTGCAAAGGTCCAACTTAATTCATAAGCCGTTCAATAAGAAATAGATACAAATCTAAGATTGTTTCGTTTCTATCAACTCGTACTTTTCTATATTAATATTTTGATAAAGAAGTCTTTATTTACTCAGTAAGTGGTATCAAGGCGACACAACTACTTAGAGTTCACGACCCACCTCACAACAAGATGCACACAACCCATGAAAGTTACTTTTTACAAAAGTGTGATGAAAAAGGGTGACATAATGTGATGAAGGATTGAACTAATAACCAAACCTCCATTCATGGTGAATAAACACCTACTTGGTTTTCCCTTCCACTTGGGTATGTGTGCGGTAAAAACTCCCATGTGCACTTACCAATAAAGTAAGCACCAGGCACAATGCAGTATTTACACGAGTATACAACTTGTAGGGGAGAAGAAATTTTGTTTTGCCAAATACCACATTAATTCTACATATCCACATCGACAATCATAATGCTCCCACCCAAATAGGATTTTGGTGCTTCATATCAATGCCTTGCATCTGGTTACCAACCATATTTATAACAGCTCATCACAAACACTAATTAGAAGCAACTTGGATGGTCGACCATGCAAAATGAGCAATTTACATCAAAATAAGAGAAGTTTGATTGTTTCATCTTTACAACAAAAACAACATCATTTTCTTCCATTAAAATTTTGGTTAGAAATATTATCTCTTTTTAGTAATCACACCGGGATACCAAAGTAAATGTTTATATTAACTTCTAGCAGAATCTTTAGCTTCCATAGTATTTATTGTTAATTAGTGATAGCAAGACACATAGAGTTAACGGTGAATAGCGTGTTCTTGGGCAAAACCCATTGGAACTCATTTGAACTTTGTTCAATGTGAAATTGGCTAGATGTAAGAGCATATATTCTAGCCTTGGCCCAATTAGGGCCCATCTGAAATAATCATTTCCTAGAGAGGTACTGATGACTTCCGTGATTGTGACATTTTCTGTTAATACAATATGGAACAGTCATGGGTCTTAATCCTGAAGGGGGGTATTGGTAAGTCATGTATCGTCCCAAAATCTTATTTGTGAACCATCTTTTATAGAGAAGGTTCTAAAGTGAAACAAACATGCTTCACCTACATCCAACTGGCGAAGAAGTGTGAATCCATGGGTTTCCACTGAACCAAGAGGATGACGTTCAATTGATATAAGGTTCATCATGGGTTTACACATTTTTTTTGTGTAAGAGGTTCTGACATACACCATCATTTAGTGAGAGGCTTGAGCTTACATTTTATAAAGAGGGAAGTACTTTATGCATAAAGATATTGACTAAGATGATAGAACTTGTGCAGGGGTGCCCCTTCCACTGGGCTACCAAATTTGCTTCTCCAAGTATGGATAGTCGAGGTGCAATGGCGTGGGTGGTGTGCGGAGGCCGGAGAAATCTGCATTGGCGGCTACTGGTTGACACAACGACACCCGCGGGGGCCACGCCCCACAACAGTGGCGTGTCAGGTCTCCTCTTCCGATGTGATAAGTGTGGTGATGGGGATAAATCTCGTGCTGGCTCGGCCAACAATGACAATGGTGGGGCGTTCACACAATTCACATGTTGTTGGCGATGTCTTCATCTCCTACCCACCGTCCGGTGAACATCTCCGCATTCTTTATGAGCTTTCTCCAACATCTCCAGTGGCCGTCGTTGGGTGGTCCCTGTTGTCGTCTCTTTCATTGTTGTGTACCGCTCTTCATATACACTCCACCTTGGCAATAGCCACGCTTTTTTGTTAATGATTTCATTAGCGGAATTCTCTATGATAAAGTCACCATCATTGTTCTTTCATGCCAATCCATGGGAAAAGACCTACCTTCCGATGATGAACTTGTGTATCCCTTTTGTGCATGCTTACCGTTCTAGGCCCTTTCTCATCGTATTTTTTACTCCATTCTGGGCTATGTCCACCCTTCCCACAAAGGTTGGATGACATGGGGTGGATAATTGTGCAACTCCTTGTTGTGGCCTCTCGTGGTCTAACCGTGTCAGTGGTTCCGATATTGTCTTGGTGGAGCTTCCATGTGATGTCCATCGAAGTTTACATCTCTGTTCGTCTCTGGCATGATGTGCTGCACAACAGCCTCCTCTCTGTTGCTAGTGATGTCTTGAATGTGTTGTGTTGTAATCTTATACTTTTCCTTTGTGTTTTATGTGTTCTTGCCTTGAGAAGATGTGTTGCTCCTCGGGGTGTTAAGTTTTTGATCTGGTTTGCTACATAAATCGTATTATGGTTTTCGATCCACTTTCCCACAAAAATCTACTCAATTTCTTTTCAACCGAGAGATCAATATGCAGGTGGGGTCCCCCCCCCCATTGATTACAAAAAATGTTCATTGTGTATTTAAATATTGTTCTGCATATATCACAAAAATGTTGAATGTGTATTTAAATAATGTTTAATGTATATTACAGAAAGTTTTAGTGTATATCCAAAAATATTCATCGTATATAAAAAGTTCAATAATTGTTCAGAATTTCAAAACTTTGTACAGATTTTTCAATTTCCTGTTCACTTTTAAAAAAACTGTTCACGTTCTAAAAGTATTTTTGAATTTAAAAATTTGTTCACGATTTTAAAAGATTATTCGCATTTTTTAAGGAAATTTGGTCACATTTTTTTCAATAAATGTCAAAGCTTTTGAAAAAAACTTATCTACCGTTATACTTAGTATTTTAACTATATTGCTGCAACTTGCCTACCAACAGTTGTTAGCAAAACTGGCTATTAACACAGCAGATGAGCTGGCGGTTGGGAGTTCAACACTTTCTTTTTGCTGACATTTAGTTCGATGCCTGCTCCCCTGCAAATGAACGGGCCCGTTCACTAATGTATAGCGTATACGTTTCGTCCGGTGACCCATCATATATATAAAAGTAAATACGACTCGTGAAAGATCTATATTACCCTTTATACTAGTTGTGAGGGGGGTTGTACCGAAGCGGGACTCTATCAAGCAAAGTAAGCAACGTTGGGACTGGAGCGGCTCAAAATGGAAGACGAAAAAAACATAGTCCCAAGAAGCTCAAATAAATCAGCTTGTACAGTTTCTCATCAAGGGAGTGAGAATACGATTCTACAGTTTACCATCACAAGAGTTCATCAGCATGTCTCCAAGGTGGTAAGTCCAAGAAATGAGTTGCACAAACCAACAGAAAGCTATACAAAATTACGGCACCACTGTCACACTTTATTCGACTTTTTACTGTCAAAGTTGCATCAGGGGCAGGGCCATCACCGCGCCAAAAACAGAGACGATAATCACCATCAGCCAAAACGGCACTCGCTTCGTGAGCTTCTTTTCGCCGCGGACCTCGGTCACTGGTCTTCCTATATTGTTCACCATAGCTGCCGCTTGCTGGACGGTGGCAGGAGAAGGAGCTGGGGCAGGGTTCTCCTGCGGCTCTGGCTCCGCACCAGTTTGCTCGTTTTCTTGTTGTTGGTTGTACTTCTCGTTCTCGACATACTCAGGAAACAGTTTCCTGAAGTGCCGGCCATTTTTGCTGTGGAACAAGAGCAGACTTGAGTATACCTCATGGTTTGGAATAGGGAATATCTCGTGGAAGACGGCGTAGTTAAAACATGACACAAGAATAAATATCATTTCCAAATAAGCCAACAAATGACAGCCATCTAAAAGGAGTGAAATGCGCCATGAGTCCGTTAACTCAAACTCGTTGCACACTTTAGGCCAAGAACTTAAAAAGTGATCAATTTTGGTCGTAAACTCGTTTATTCGATCAATTAAGACCAAAACCGATCCAGGGGATAGAAAACTGCCCACGTGGCTGCCACATCAACACATCTTGGACCGCTCATGCTTGAGTTAATTTTTGCATGGTGTTTTTTGCCAAAAAAAAAGCCATCACAGTATAGCAAATGGCACAGTTCAGAAAAAAAATAGGGCAAAATGCACTAAGTGGTAATCGAACCTAGACCTTTGGTAAAGTAACTGACAGCACTAACCACTAGAATGCACACTGATTACTTCCATGAAGGTGGGTAGTTAAGTATATTTATACGTAACCGTATGGTTGACTGATTTTGACCAAATCAGCTTATTGTTGATGTTATTCTAAAAAAAACTAATTGTTGATGTTATTTGCGTTTAAAAATAATTAAGTACATGGTGCATCAGGTGGTCCTCGGTACGAGCCCAAAGTAAAAGACCGTGATGTGCTAACCGCTACGGTAGGATGAAAATCATTTCATTTATGAACTACTTGAATAAATCAAAAAAATGTAACTAAAAAACAGTATGACATAACCACCATTGTTTATTTCCCAAACCAGGAGAAGAAACAAATACAGACATTGTGGACGCTTGCTATATCTCATTCGCTAGATCTAGCTAGCTTAGCCGGCCAAACATATCTTGATTTAATTTTCATGTACAGAATAAAGAGTGAATGTAATAGTCAGGGACGGAGCCAGAAATACAACGTGAGGGAGGCCAATTGCACACAAAATATCTTGGAAGGGGCCATATAGCTAATTTTAAGTAAATTTAATGTCAAAACCTTAAATTAATAAGGGTGTCAAAAATTCCATCATGGAGGGGCCATGGCCCCAGCGCCCCCCTTGGCTCCGTCCCTGGTAATAGTGGTTCACCTCGCCTAATTAAGTTCTCTTCCAGTGCAAGAGAAGGCTGAGGCTAAATGACACAAACACATCAAAACAACGTAGTGGTCACAAAGTCATAGTACTTTCCGTAGAGTGCGAGTTAGAGCCTCCCATGGTGCACTGTTTAAAAAAATTCAAATAACATCTTCTCATTAATAATGGACTGATTTTGTAGAAAACCAACTAACGATATCCTTACATGTACAAATAACTAATTAACCTTCTTTACAAACAAAGTAGCATGCATTCTAGTGGTTAGAGGAGGTGTTCCTTTTCTGTGAAGCCTAGGATCGATTCACATACAACGCATTGTGCGCCAACCATTTTTTTTAATGTGTCATTAGCTTAATTGTGACGGATTCTTTTGCAGAAAACACCATGCAAAAATTAAACCAAGCGTCAACGGTCTAAGATACGCCCACGTTGACGGTTTTTTCTCTTATGCATTGGTTTGGCCTGAATTGATCATATAAACGATTTTATGGCCTAAATCGATCACTTTTCGAGTTCGTGGCCTAAAGTATGCAACGAATTTGAGTTAATGGACTATCGGTGCATTTCACCCATCTAAAGGTGAATTAAATATGCAGTGATTTGGCACGGGTACATTGAGTTCATTGCATTTGGGAAATACCGAATGGGACAGGATCCCCTAAATAAAATAACTAAGATATTAATTATGGAAGCATATTTACTGAACAGTAAGTGAAAGCTTCTGCTAATTCCCGCATCTGAAGGATTAACCTTTTTCTCAGTCACACCCAAAAGAACTAAGCCTATCTTATAGATAAATGCATTTACCTCTCGCAGTTGTAAGCAAGAGAAGCCTTTGCTAAACGCTTCTTCTCTCCATTTGTACTTCTGATGCTTCCAGTTGTAAGAGCATCACCCATCTACAAGTGCACAATTTTTTTTACAGTTTACATCAGAAAGGCAAGAACCTTTGAAAACAGGCTTTCGCCCCGCTTTATATATAAAACAACAACAACGGTCAAAGTACACGACCAAACGATACAAGGTGGAGAGGTCTCTCACATACAAAGCAGATCCCATGATAACTGGATCACACTGAACACATGGGACTACGCTACCGAAGAAGAACACAGAGAGGACAGAATACAACGCCATGCTACGCCCTAGCACACCTAAGCTCCACGACAACGCCCTCAAGACGGAAGATGGCGCGAAGCGTCGTCGCTGCCGAGTCCGAAGTGGACATGGGTTTTCACCCGGAACCCTGACACGAAGAGGAGAACCACAACAACGTCTTCAAGAAGAGAGCAACGCTCGGGAGCGTCGCCATCATCGGCGCCAAGGCGCGGAGCTTTCGCTCGACAGCTCACCCGTGCCAGCATGAGGTCTCCAGGGCTACTGTGACGAGCTCAGACTCTCAGATTCGGATCTGGGCGTTGCCACTGCCACCGACAAAGGGCGAGCCCGAACCACTTGAACCTACCGCCTCGCCGCCCACACGACCAAGAAGGAAAGCCACCACCGCCAACATAGTGCCCGCTGGAGAGCGAACCATGTTGTCCACCATCCGAGGCCACTGCCCCAGCATCCAAGGTCCGAAACACCGACAACCGCCCCCTTCACGACACACCCGCCACGATAGGAGGAGCGGAGGCCTCTCCATCCACTCCTAGCCCGGCATCAGCCATCAATTGTGGGTCAACACCTCCACCGTAGGAAGCGACGACGCCTGCGGAAGGGACACGGATCGATGACTGCCGACGACCGTCGCCGAGCTAGCCTTGCCCAAGCCCTCTGGCGTTGGACCAAGCGAGCTTGCACAACGCCATGTCCGTGGCCTACGATGACGATTTGATGGCTAGTACTGCGATGTCACGACCACCACCAACGCCCATCGCGACCATAAGAGGAATCATCCGCCACCCGTAGGCACATCCCGGACAGCACCCGACCTCGCCTTACCGGAGCGCAGCTCCGACCCGCCCCGGGCCACAATATGGCCCTCCCGAGCACAGGCCCCCGGTCGAAACTGCCGACCATGGCCGGCACGCAGCTGCCTGCGCCATCAGTCTGGCCCGAGGAGAACTGAGGCCGCTACGACCAGATCATCAACTGTCGGGACACCTCCAGAACTCGCCACCACCGAGGGAGCCATAGCAGCCAACAGCCGCAGGATCCAGCCACGGACAACGACGAGCACCAGCCTCTCCGACCCACTCATTTGGCTTCAATAGATCTGAAGACCACGATGGCATGGGACGGGGTAAACGCGTCCAGGGACGGAAGGAGGACCGCCCATGCTGCCACGGCCTCGCGCCTGGATCGCATCGCTGCCACCCTCATGCACCACCCGCCGAGCAACAGGCACCGCGCCGCCACACCAGATCCGCCCGCAGTCGCCGCCGCAACCGCAACCCCAGCACGCACCCACGCTACCGGCGCGAATGCACGGGAGGCCGCCGCCATGTCCCGCACCGCAGCGCACCAAACGGGGAGGAGGGAGGAGCCTCGCCGCCGCCAACGCCGGCCAGGCTTTGCCCGGCAACGCTTCCCAGCGGCGGCGAGGTGGAGGAGGCAGGAAGGAAGATGGGGACTGGCGGCGCTAGGGTTCGCCCCTTCTCTCGTGGGAGAGACGCGGACGAAAAGGGGAAAGGGGGGTCTGATCTCTGAGAAGGCAAGAAGCAGGACGTAATTATGTTCTTTGGGTAATGGTTTTTTAGCTCCCGGGGGCAGGGACACCCCTCTATCCACACCGTTGGCTATAGATTCTCATGTCTCGCGATTCGAACCCTTCCTACTGCCCATTGTGATTTGCAGGCTACATGCACATAATGCGGCAGCAGAAAACCTCTCAGCGCAGCTACTTCTGACCGCGATGGAGCAGGTGCGAACAGTGTATGTCAGATCCAGTCACATGAGGTTAGTTCTTTAGCTTCGCATGCAACATGTAAAAAAAATCGACATCCGCACACTCTCTCTTCTGACGCTTGCATGCAACACTCTCTCTTTCTCTGCAATTTGCATGCTTTCTCTTTAAAAATTCAGCATGCAGCGGACAACTCTGACACTCTCTCTTAACCTTGCATGCAACTTACACTATCTCGGGTTCCTCCCTCTCCTACCATTTGCGTGCAATATTTCAATTCGTGGCATCTTGAGCAATCGTGTAAGCACTCGGTGACACTGTTGTGCTCGTGTCCCTGCATGCTGCGAGAGATGAAATTGGTGGTCACATGGCTACAGTGACAAGCCTGCCACCCTACATGGTGCACTGTGCCTAGATGCTAGTGTTGGGGATTAGTCCGAGTCAAACCTCTGGAAGAACGCCTCAGTGCTGCCAATGCTCAGACCGAAGCACGAATCTCATATGCACTAAACGGACGAGATAAGGGGGTGTCGGGACTCCCGGGAGCTATCACACCTTTCCCCTTTGGTAAACCAGATGGTTGTTGTAAGGGTATAAAAAAACAGCAAAAAGATGTACAAGCATATCTTTTGTACTTTAAGCACCAGAATATTAGATTTAGGTGACTAGCATGAAAATTAATATTAACAGAAGAATTGAAACAATGGCCACAGTACTACGTCCATGTAAGTGAAATACCAACATTGATTGCGTAAAAACACTCAAAAGAATTGCTTGCAATAGTAATGTAGTGCTTAGTAAGTATTTATGGTACAAATTGCTAGGCTTGAATAACAGTTCCTCTTCAAATTATGTGTGTCAACAATTAAGAATGGAATTGAAGTTCTTTGCTAACTCATAGATGATGAAAAAGTAACAACAACTTATCATAACTGAGAGGAGCCCTGTTAGAATGTTGCAACACAAAGGCTTATGTCAGACCAGTGAATAGAAAAGCACAAGAGTACCATATAGCAAAATATATTCACAGATTGACAATGATGGGTCACTTGTATCATGCATTGGTAAGTGAAGGTACATTTTAATGTTGTTGCAAGTTCCAAGTTCTCAATGTTTTGTTCAATAGAAAGTTCGGTTGACTTCGAAGCAATCAGAAAAGCCCCATTCATGAATGTTCAAATAGAATAAGAAAATTGTTGTTGAGCATTTAATTTGAAGGGAAGTAACTGAAGACCATAAACTCAAGTGGCTGGTATTTTAAGTGCAAATATTGACTTCCGTCAAACTAACCCAGAAGTGCAAATCCCCTGGATTCCACTAAAATTAGAGAACTTTTGACCCCACATATTTATTGTGTAAGAAGTTGTGCCTTGCACCATTCGTAGTTAGAAGTTTGAGTTGTTATTTGGTGAGGAGAACGGTGTTTTTTTCCGTGTAAAGTTATAGATTCAGCTAACACTTGCTTGAAGTAACCGAATTGGGCCTATTGAAGAGGTTTGACGTCAAATAATGTCAAATGGAAGCATGACTTGATGAGTGATGCATGCGCCAAATTCTTCATGATGAAGTAAGGTCTACCATTGTGCAATGTGCCTAGTGGCACTTCGTCAAGTAAGCAAACCAGCGTAAGCTTGCACGTACGTAATTTTCTAGTGTCGTCTCAATCGCCATCTTAGTGCTCAGAATATTCGTGTTGCCTCCCATTCGTAGCTATATATGTGTGTAATGATTAAGCAGCATAAGAGATATAATGTGTCACATTTCCAGCTTGCTATCTAGTTGTATGTGAGAAAGGTTTACAATATATAGCACAGAGTCAAAGGCAGTAGGTGACATGTAATGCGGAATATGACTCACCAATTAAAGCTACGCATCACATGAGATGTGAGTGTATCACAAGGAATCACCGGTATTAGTACCATTATGCTCACATTTGTGAATAGAGGCCTTGGTTAATTTGGTTGATAATTGAAGAACCAGAAAAATTGAGGACTTCATTGTTGGATCTAGAAATCCCCATGCATGCACGTAATTAAACTAGCAAACAGATACACACACATTTTGTAATACCACAATAAAATATTAGATGACCTTTCAACTACGAAAACCATGTAAAATATAGAGCTCATGTTTTCAGTGAACACATGAAAAATAGGGCCATTAAATTAGCCAAGCCAAGCAAATACAAGATGCATGAAGAAAATTAGAAAGAAATGTCAAGGAACCACTTGGAAAAATATAGATTTACAAATAGTTTAGCACAAAGTATCATAGTTAGCATGCATTTCTTCGTCTAGCATCAAAATGAATGGTGCTCTCAATACCTTAAACTGAGAAAACATCAGCGAGCAAAGCACACACCATTTGTACCGGAGTGGCTCACACATGCTGACATGCATAAAAGAGAAACACAAAAAACCTTTATTTCAAGAAGTTGAAATGAAGAAGGTTGTAGAGTTCCTCGTCAAGGAAGTGAGAATAGAGTTCTATAAGTTTTACAGTCACAAGTTCATCGTCGTGTCTCTAAAGTGGTAGTCCAAGGATGAAGAACGAATTGGACAAAGCAACATGATGCTCTACAAAATCAAAACACCGTTGTCACCCTTTGATGGAGATTTTACTATCAAAGTTGCATTACGGGCAAGGCCATCACCACATGTAAAACAGAGACAATATCCACCATCAGCCAAAGGGGCACTCTTCTATAGCTTCTTTTCGCCGCCAACCTTGGCAGTTGGCACTAGTATTTCAATATTTAAACATAGTTGCAGCTTGTTGGAAGAAAACACAGGAAAGAGCTTGAGCAGGGTTCTCCGAGGGGCTAGAGCTCTTGTTCGTATATATATA
>CBMN010039750.1:0-10973 GCA_000582825.1 Hordeum pubiflorum
TAGATACGTTGGAGGCGTATCAAGTCCCGGACTCCCTCAACCATTTCTCCACTATAAACCAGGGAGAAGGGTGTTTCTCATGTCGCTCGATTTGTTGTCATTCTGAGTGACTAAAGAACGGCAGACACTTCATCAGCCCCGCATCGTCCACACTTGTGTAGCCTATGAAACGTTCTGGTCTTAATAACTTGCAACACCTATGCATTGGCTCTTTTCGCTTACCCATTGCTTCTAAGGTGAGCAACAGACGCATAGCATATCTTAGTGCATAGCCCCTTTCAAGGTGTCGTGAAAGCATTGCTTGTGAATTGGGTTCCGTTGTCGGTGTGATTTTTTGGTAACACCAAAATGGGCCACCAATCCACGAAGAACTTGATATTTGATTGCGCTGTCACCTTCCTTACCGGTTCTACCTCGGGCCAGTTTGTGAACTTGTCGATTGCAACGTACAAGTACTCAAAGCCCCTGACCGCACGAGGAAATGGCCCAAGGATGTCCATCCCCCAGATTGCAAAGGGCCATGAGAGAGAAATGGTCTGGAGAGCTTGTGTTGGCTGATGGATGTTCTTGGCATGAAACTAGCAAGCTGCACAAGTTGTAATGAATGATGCTGCATTCTGAAGGGCTGTCGACCAATAAAAATCTTGCTTGAAGGCCTGACCGACAAGTGCGTGTGATCCAACGTGCGAATCACATGTCCCTTCATGGATTTTTGCCAACACCGCTTGTCCTTCTTCCCTTGAAATACACCTTAGGTTCACACCGTTCGGCCGTCTTATGTACCATACACTGTCAATGAACATGTACATAGTTGACTGACGTGCTAGTCTTTCAGCTTCTTGTTGATTGCTGGGAAGCTCTTCATTTTGAAGGTACTTAACAAGCTGTTGCGCCAATGCCTAAGCCAATGGCTCGATGAAAAGGACTAAAGGCTCTTCTGATGCATCTAGAACTTATGGCTCGATTGCAGAAGCAAAGGTTCTGTCGTAGCCTGTGGCTCAACGACAAATGGTTCTGATGCTGATGGAGCTTGCCGTTTGCCAGCAGGATCTGGATTCTTACTGGAATTGGCCTCTCCGGCACCTTCTGCAAAGTTTGCCGCCTCTTTGCTGGTCTCCATGTTAGCGCAAGTCTTCCGCCTCTTTGCTGGTCATGTTGATGGTGCTACTGAGGGTTGAGTCAGCCGGTGCACAAAGGTTCTCGGTTCCATGGTTATCTTTTTAGCGGAACACTTTGACAGATCGTCAGCAACACTGTTTTAAGGACGAGGGACGTGCTCCATCTGCAATCTGTAAAAGTAGCTCTCCAGCTTCCTTACTTCCTCAACATAAGCCTCCATCTGTGGAATCTGGTAGTTCCTGTTAATCTGCCTCACCACCAACTAGGAATCGCCTCTGACAATCAGCTTCTTGATCCCTAAATCAATTTCTATATGAATGCCCGCAAGCAGTCCTTAATACTCAGCAATGTTGTTAGTGGACTTCTCCCTGGGAAAGAATAGTTGAATCACGTGCTTGAGTTGCTCTCCTATAGGCGAAACCAGCTCCGACACCTTCAAGTGAGAAGGCACCATCAAAATACATGACCCAGTATTTTGGATCTTCCTTGACGGGGAGTGAGGTTTCTTCTTTCTCTTTGTCTAGCGTCGGGGTCCATTCAGCAATGAATTCCGCCAAGGCTCTGCTTTGAATAGCCGAAGTGCTTTCAAATGTCAAATCAAACCCTGACAGCTCCAACACTCACTGCACAATCCTCCCCGTTGCTTCTGGATTCTTCAGAATGAGCTTGAGCGGGAAAGAAGTGATGACAGTGATTGGATGTGCTTGGAAGTAGTGGCGCAACTTGTGGGAGGCCATTGGTACACCAAAGAGTACCTTGTGCACTCTGAAATACCTAGACCTGGCGCCCCTGCAAAAGGGTACTCGTAAAGTATACTTGGCGCTACACCATCTTCTTCTTCTGTTGTTGTTTTGTCGCCGGAGCAGAGTTTGTGTTGCCGGCAGCTAGGCTTGTTGGCACAACTCCCAGCTTGTCGGCTTCTGGTGCCTCTGCTTCCGGCTTCTCCTCTTCGGATTGTCTTTCAGCAACTAGGGCAGCACTAGCTACTTGATTAGTACCAGCTAAGTATAACACCAACTTTTCTTGTGGTTTGGGCGCAGCTAGTACTGGCGAAGATGAGAGGTATTTTTTAAGTCTTGGAGCGCCTCCTCTACTTCCAGCGTCCACTCATAGGACCGGATTTCTTTAATATCTTGAAGAATGGCAAAGCATGCTCAGCTGACTTTGAGATGAACCTTCCCAACACAGTAATGCAACCAGTCAAACGACACACATCTTTAATATGTATGGGACTTTGAATCTGTTCTATTGCTCTGATCTTATCGGGATTGACTTCAATCCTGCGTTGAGACACAAAGAGCCAAAGAGGCTTGCCAGATGGAATGCCAAACACACACTTCTCAGGGTTAAGCTTGTGGTTCATCTTGCAAATTAGCAAATGTTTCCTCCAAATCTTGGATGAGAGTGAATTGGTGTTTGGTCTTAACCACAATATCATCCATGTAGGGCTCCACATTTCTGTGAAGTAGTGGACGAAAACCTATTTTAACTGCTCTTTGGAATGTGGAGCTAGCGCTTTCTAAACCAAAAGGCATACGTACATAGAAGTACGTTCTAGATGGAGTAATAAAGGCAGTTTTCTCCTCATCTTTCCAAGCAATAAAAATCTGATGATAACCAGAAGAAGCATCGAGGAAAGATAGGAGATCACAACCAGCCGTGGAGTCAACAATTTTATAAATTCGCGACAACGACAAAGGATATTTAGGACATGCCTTATTTATATGAGTAATGTTGATACAAAGCCTAAACTTCCAGTTGGCTTTTGGGATCACTACAGGATTTGCTAACCACATGTGGTGTAATACCTCCTTAACAAATTATGCTTTCTTGAGTTTTTCTACTTCTTGCAAAATAAACTCTTGATAGGCCAAGGCTTGCTTCCGAACCTTCTGCTTGACGGGCCTCGCATATGGGCATACGGCTAGGTGGTACTCAATCACCTCACTGGGAACACCAGGGATGTCAGATGGTTGCCATGCAAACGCATTGACATTCGCCTGCAAGAAGGCGAAGTGATCACTTCCTTGGGCCCTGGCATCTTCAAGATGTTGTAGGCATAATGATAGGATGCCATGTACATGGCTAAGGCAGGCCTGCCCCAAATGCCACTGTAGGGTAGAGGCAGATAAAGAACATCAAACACTACTTTCTCTATGTAGAAGTTGAAGGGATCGCCAAATTTAATAGGCATGGTGATTTGACCCTTTGGTTAGGTACTCCCGGGGTTTACTCCTTGAAATATTCCTGTCTCTTGGAGGTCCTCGTCGGGGATCCGCATCTTCTTAATTGCCATGAGGGAGTTGAAGTTCAAACCAGCACTATAGTCGACCAGCATCTTGGTCACCTGGATGTTGCAAATTGTTGGTGATACCAACAACGGAAATGCTCCTATCCCAGTGACACGATCTGGGTGGTCTCCGGCGTCAAACGTGACAGGCATACAGGACCACTTCTATGGCTTTTGCGCATCAACCACCGGTTGCACGACGTTGACTTCCCGAGCCCATTGCTTCAGCTAGAAGCGAGAGGAGAACAAAGAAACTCCCCCGTCAACACAGGCGTAGTCGACGACGTTCTGGAACTCTTGAGACTTGTCGTCGTTGTCCTCGACCACTTATCTTTCCTTCTTTCCCCGTCCGCGGCGGGTTGCTCTATGTTACCACCCTTCCACGGTGGATCCTCTTGCCTTTCTTCTCGACATCAGAAGCCCCACCTTGTGTTTTTTTTTCTCTTTTTCACTCCTTTCATACTCCAATCGCTGCTTCTCAGCGAGGAGTTCTACTTGACGGCAATATGAGATGTCGTGCCAGCCTATGGTGAATCTTGCAGTACGGGCCCTTGGGTTTCTCTTCGGCGGCAGCTTGCTCATCGGATTCCTCTGTCTTTTGCTTCTTTCTTGCAGATCCTTCCACCGCCAACACAACTTTGCGCTTGTGCTTTCGGGGATTTCTCTTTCAAGCCTTCTTGGAGGTGCCCACGTCCTCCTCATCAGAGTTGATGATAGCATTGGGATCCTCCCCATGAATCCTCCTTCCCTCCTCAGCTCGTGCACACTTGTTGGTGGGAAGGTAAAGTTCAGCGATGTCCTTGATCTCCCGAATGTCCATCTTCTCACACATCATGCAGTTGTGCACATTGTTATGGAAGGCGGCGATGACGGCAGTGGGCTGCACACGGCTAAACCGATATATGTACTTTCGGAAGGTCACGTCTGCCTTTTGTGGCAACGCATGTAAATCGCCGGGGTTCCCGGGAGGTTCGTGACAACCATGGAAGGCACCAACGAACTGGTGATACAAGTCAGACCAACACGAAATTGAGTTCTCCGGTAGGTTCATCAGCCAAGATCTCACATTGGGCCGAAGCACAAGTGGAAACCACTTGGCGAGAACTTTCTCATCCCTTCCACTGGCAGTTTGAACTACCATAATGTAGATTCTCAAAAACTCGGATGGGTTCACCTTGCCGTCGTATTTGTTGAGGAGCTATGGCTCGAAACTCCGGGAAGAGGGCCAGAGGACCTATCGCAACTCTGGAGTAAACGCCAGGCAGCCTGGCTCGTAAGGCCAGCTACTTGGGATTCCTGGCGCTGGCAAGTACGCCTTCGGCCCAGCCTGAATGTCGGACTGCCAGCGAGCTTCTCGGTGATGCTCGATGCGTGTGTGAGCATCATCCTGATACCTATCGCACAAGAGTTGTCGCTGGTCTTGTTGGCTCCTTGGGTCGGATGAGGCCATAGATACCTCATCTCTCGGGTCGCCATGGTGGCTCCGGTGCGAGCAGTTTTGTGGGGACTGCATCGTGGATGCTGCCCCCATCACACAGCTGTTTCTCGCACCATCTCGGCTCGTCGGTGAGATGATTCTACGTGGGGTGCTCTGCCGTTGTCAGCGTAGTTGAGTAAACTCTGGATAGTTGCACACCACTCATGCATTTGAGATGGTCCTCGATGGAACCTCAACAGCAAATGGGCTTGAAGGCAATGACCGCGCTCTTGATCGACTTGATGGAACCTCAACCCCGTGGCGCTTTTTTCGATCTCATCACCAGAATGGTGAGAGGTCCGGCCGCCCTATGCCCCACCGTCAACAGGCGCTTTGGACGTGAAGGCAATGACCGTGCTCTTGATCGACTTGTTGGGTGCCATCGGAGACAAAGAAGACACTAGTAAAGTTTACGTAGATTCACACATGCGTAGCCCCTGCCTGGCTCGCCAAAGATGTCGGTGCACGACGCAAGCTCCGTTCTCAAGATCAATATTGGGCATGCAACGAACAAAGAGCAACAAAAACTTGAACTAGCACACAAGTGAATTTACCTAGGTTCAGGCTGCAAAGATGTGTAAAACCCTACTCCTGCCTTTGGTGGATTGAGCTCTGTGTACTGTTACAAGTTGCACTCTTGCCGGCAAGGATGCTCGGAGGTGCAACAATTCGGCTAGGGTTTGATCCCTTCTATGTGTTTCCCTGACCCTCCTTTTATAGTGCAAGGGGCCACCACAGGGGCAAATTAGGCATTATAGGATAATTAGGGATAAGCTCCGCCCATACCTAACTTTGAAGGCATAGGACAAAAGCATTAAATGCACCGCTATGTGGCACACCATGGTGAATGCCAACAAGGAAACCCTAACTGACATGGATTGTTAGGCACAGCTATCGCTTATTATCTTGACACACCATTGACTGGGTTTCAATAAAGGTAATTTTGGGGCAATGAGGTGCCATGCACCTCGACACGAGCCAGGGATGCACTTGCATGCACGCCATCCGTCCCCAGCTCATTGACGTGAAGCGGTGGTATACTAGCTTGGCTTGTCGGCCTGAGCCTTGTCGGCAACCTGAGTACTGCCTTTTCAGGCTAAGGGCTCCCAACAACTTGAGTCTTGATCTCAATCTTCTTTAGTATTTCTCGATGACCTGCCTCGAGGTCTTCTTCATGATCTTTATATATAATTTCTTGATTACTTAAAGCATGTCCTCTGTCAAGCCCTTCCCAGCGGGTGGCTGCCACCATCTGTGCATAGTCAAAGGTATTGAACAACCGATCTTCAATACACCGACATACAACATGGCTAAAAAAACCTTCACAAAATGGCGTATCTAGTATGAACTTGTGTGGATTTCAATGCACATGCACATGGAAATGGCCACATACAAGGCATAATCCATGATAACATGCCCAATTTGGACGAACTACTAGTGTTACCATTATGGACAATGTTTCCATAGGAATTTGAAAGTGTTTTGTAATAAAAAAATCATTTTCCAAGTCCCTCAAATGATTTTTTTTGTGAAGGAAGTGCTTCAGATAATACTGAAATTTGTGCCATTTCATTTTTCATCAAAAGTAGGCCATATTGGATGCCCACTCGCCAAGTTTTAGTAATTTGAGAGGATTATTGCTATATTACATGCTTTTAGCTGAGTTTTTGTGAATTATCAGAACTTGAGAAAATTTGAACTACAAGTGTGATGTAGTTTGGTCTTGAAAATTTCAAAAAAGTCATTTTATGCTCTAATGTTGGTGGTGGATGAACTTAGGACAAGCAAAGTAGGAATTCCAAACCATTTTGTATGAATGGTCAACATTACAAGTTTGACCCCATTTTGAAAAAACCAAAGAAAATGAAAAAAAACTCAAAAAGTGAAATGCCTTTGCATTGAGCCATCTTGTGTGCACTAGTTTGTGGGTAACACATAAACTTGGAATACAACAAGTTTGAAAATTTGGCACTCTTTGATTAAAAACACCCAATTATTTTAAATGTGGGTCGCCACTTATCACACACATGCAAACGGGGAACAAATTGGACATTCAAGCATGCAAACAACACAAATTTCATTTATAGTTTATATTTTTTACAGACATATACCCTAAACATGGCTACCGAGAAAATAACACTAGTTCATAAAACCTACTCCACTGATCGTTGCCTTCCACGTCGGAGCCTCCCCACCGAAGGAGCCGTCCTCATCATCCTCCTCCTCCTGCTTTTCGTCGTCATCGTCCACGCTTACGAGGTCGATGGTAACAGAGGCGACGACCACCTAATGCAACCTTGGCCTGTCAACGGGGTCATCGGGGTGGCGTTGCCGCCCCTTCATCAACTCGCACAATGCCAGGAACAACCCCGACAGGTCTACAAGGTCATCGGGCTCGCTGAACACTGCCCCCCATACTCCGGCAGCCGCGGCGGCTCCAGCTTTGGCTTCGGCATGGGCTCGCCAGAGCCCGTCCCAGGCTAAGGCTTGGGCACGAGAAGGGGGGCACGTGAGCTCGTCCTCGGCTCGGGCTTTGGGACTACCAGGGGGCGTGCGGGGTGACGAGTCCAATTTATGTGATAGTTTTACTACATATTTTGTGCCTACAAGGTAGGCTTTGCAGAATTTTATCGCGCCTGCGCACTTCTTTTTGTTCATAATCCCTTTGGTGACGTCTTTCAACTATCATTTAATGGCCCTCAAAAATTGTAGCGGAATCATGTACGTAATGTGATAATCCCTTTCCATAAAGAAATCAAATAAGAAGGCCAAAGGAATAGGCGTCGCTGTGCTTCCAGAGTGAACGACAATGATCCATATGGCCGCGAGCGCTCGTATGAGCAGTCGTGCACCGCCTCCACCGCCAGATTGACTACTTTCACCCCATCGAAGCAGATCGTGAATCAGATGCTCGAAGACACTAGAAACTAATCAAATAGCAGAACCCTAGCCTTCAGAGCCAATCAAGAGGAAGGATCAACCAAGAGAAGAAGTGAATTCTTCTCTCCACGAAGAGGAGGAAACCATCATCATCATCATCATCTTCATCACCACCGTATTCATCATCATCTGCAACATCAAGAACCCTAGTGGATCCTTTGGTGTATCATTTATCCATGTATGCCATTACCATTGGCATGATGATTTATGTTCCCATGTGTGAGTACACCCCTAGTTCTTGGTGATATGGATGAACCTTGGTATGTGTAGGATATGAAATGTTATTGTGGATTTGAGATCTTCTGTTGAATGCTTAGTTTAGTAACTTCTTGAATGTGGTGAGGGGGCCCCACTCAGCATTTGTGCCTTTCTGGCCACGAAGTATATCATTGTCTTTGTATAGGTCTAGGTTGTGGAGGTAATTCGAGGTGACTGTAAAAGCCTACTGCTCCTAACTTTTACAACTGACCGGGATTTATCGAGAACCCTTAGAGAGGCCACATCCATGGTGTAACCCTTAATTATCACAAGTAGTAACCCTCACGGGGAGACAATGATCGTGGCACGCGTGCCACGAAGTCTACCACGAGTAGAACGTTACTGAACCTGGCTCCGCCCAGCATAATCGTCAACAGTGGCTCAAGTATCCGTACCACACTGTGCTTATGCATAGGTGTACTATAGACATACCAATGGGGATTCCAGATTCCTTGAGAACGCCTTTTTATTCTATTGTTTCACAGTCATTGTAATTCCGGTTCATTATTTACTTTTATGTTATTTAATTACAAGTCGCTACATTGCCACATCATTATTCAAATCCGCCCTCACTCTGCTTTGAGTTTACAATCACCTGCAGGCACAAAGTTTCATAATTCTTTGTAAGAGGCAAAAGTCTAATTCATGTGCTCGCTGTGGGATCGATACTGTTACTTCGAAAAGGCTACAACTAAACCCTGTGCATTTGCAGGTTATCAAGATTTTTCTGGCGTCATTGCCGGGCAGCTGACGCATTTGGGCCTTGCCTTAAATTGTGAATTATTTTGTGATCTAACGGTTTTTGCAGATTGAAAGTACCCATGGTCCTTCAAGAACAAATTTATCAGCTAGGTGTGAGCTAGTATCAGTATCGGCTCGAGGAGAGAACTTTATAACTATTGGTCCTGACTTACCTGGTAAAGTACATGAGATAAACCCTCGGTTAATTGTTATGGTAAAACAGAATATATTATGAGGTGATGCAACAAAATGTCATTATGAGCATATTGACAATTTTAACCTTGCATGTGGAACTCTTCAGTTGCAGGATTTAACCAATAAAGAGATCAAAGCAAAAGTATTCCCTTACTCGCTTCAAGGAGGGGCTATAAGGTGGTTAAGATGTAAAGACATAAATACACTGACTAACTGGCCAAAATTATTAGCTGCATTTTATGCTTCTTAATATCCTCAAGGGAAGTTATATACAATCATAAGGAAGATTAGCAGCTTTGGACAACGAGAAGGTGAGATATTAGTAGATGCATACATAAGGTATCGTGAAATACTCTTTTCCTGCCCTGAACACCATTATCCTGATTACTTAATAGTCAAATTCTTTTACGGTGGGCTGAACTCACAAACCAAACAAGCTTTATATCTTGCTTCTAAACATTTTTTTATGGGAACCAAGATATCAGAGGCTTGGAGTTTACTTGATAGGATGAGGTACAATGCTAAAAATTGGTACCTCTGTTCGAAGGAAAAGAGTAAGGTTGATCCTATTTATGATAGTATCATGTCTTTCCTTAGGACTACAAAAGTAAAAGATTTACGTTGTGAGCTAAATATTGGAACTGACCCCATGTTGCATGGTGTGAAAGACTTTTCTAAGTTCTTGAATTTTCCAGAGAAAAAGTAATTGAAATTCAGCAGGGAGTCCAAAGCTATCTGTATGGTGGAGGCTAGAAATAAAAAGACTACTCCACCTGAAAGGCAAAAAGAAGCTCATTAAAATCCAATGGTAAAAAGCCAGAGGGAATACCCTTAGAGAGGGGGAAGAAGAACGTCAAGGTAAAATAATCCGGGACTCCACACTATGTTAATATAATTAAAGAGCTTGCTAGAACTACACTAGTGGTGAACAAATAGGTCTACCGAGATAAAGATGCCACTTCTTATCTTAAAGGGTGTACCGAAGGTAAAAATGGAAGTAAGCAAATTTTAGCATGTTCCTTTGGATGCAAGTCCTATTTTGGGCTATGTGACCATGGTTCTCCAGTCAATATTCTTCCTTATAATCTTTATGCTAAAATTTATGATGAGATTTCTCCCTGTACTCTTGAACCTACTAATGTTATCATTAAGCTTGCAGATAAAACCGATAGGAATCCTTGAGGCGTCCTTAAAGATGTCAATATAATAATAAGCTCTCTCATTTATCCCATTGATATTTATGTACTAATGATGTATGAGGATAAGGATTGTCCTGATGTTTCTAGACTTCTTTTTTGAATGTTGTAGGAGCCTACATCACGAAAAAATCTATCTCCATAAAGTGGGGAGATGAAATGATTAAATTCCATTTTTCTTCCATGTTACGCAAGCCATATGTGGAGGAAGCTCAAGATACTAAAAAGCAGAAACCGGATCAATTGGCTGAAATCCATCTGCAAACCCCATTAGATGAAGTTGAACGATTATTGGTGAGTCCAGGATCCTTATTGAAAGATGAGGAAAAAGAGGAGATTGAAATGGCAATGGACACTACACCAATAGTTTGCACGCGCCTGAATAAATTATATGAGGCACTTGAAAGAAAGCGAGATGATAAGCTACCTCCTCCCACTTTGAAACCCTTTCCTAAAGGGCTAAGGTATGAGTTTATGGATAATACAGAATGATTTCATGTTATTGTTAATTTTGACCTTTCAAGAAAGGAAAAGGAGAAACTTTCGGTGGTGCTGAGTAAACATTGGAAGGTTTTAGGCTGCTCAATGAAGGATGTGAAAGGGATACATCCATCTATTTACTCTCATGCTACACCTATAGAAGAAGGGGCTAAACCAATGATTGAAACCAAACGAAGGCTTCATCCAACTTCCAAAAATGTGGTAAGAAAAGAAATAATACGTCTCCTTCAAGCAAGGGTAATTTACCCTATATCTG
>CBMN010039777.1:0-11637 GCA_000582825.1 Hordeum pubiflorum
TCTTATGGGTTTCACCTCTAGCCTACCCCAACTTGTTTGGGACTAAANNNNTTGTTGTTGTTGTTGTTGTAGTGGACGACTTTCACTGTCCCCTTCTTTACAACTGATCCATATGTTTATTCCTTTTGATATGCTGGTAAATGGTATGACTGAGATGAATTGTGAAACACAGATATTGCACAGCTATTGGTATTGAGTATTAGGAATGAACTTAATTGCACAGTATTAGTTTCCGTGTACAAACATGTTCTCCAAAAAAGTTCCATTCCAGAAACATACTTTTGATTATTATTATTTTGCTTATGGTTAAGTTGATTGGTGAGGTTGTTGTTCAACAGTGTATTTGTATTGAATGGCTGAACGCTGAAGTGGCAAACTTACAGGGCTGTACATTCCCTTAGAAACAAAAGATAGATTAATAAACTAAAACAAATGTCACGTAAGTGAAATAGAAAAAGAATTCAGGACTCCTGTATCCCATATAATATATATATAAAAAAGGAGAAAACTCAAGACCTAAGGTGGTCTTCATTCAGAGTGTCTGGCCTTAGTTATTTACTGTCGTATGTCATGCAAACTAGTCTTGTAAATGATATACTAACAAGTGTTATTGCTTAGTACAGTAATGCAATAGGTATAAGAGAACTTTCAAATCGATGGGTTTACATTCCCTAATTGTGTATACGAATAAAAGGTTCCTGGCACCCTAAAATTTGGGCAAGAAGAGTTTATCGTGATAAGAGGTTCTTTGACAACAGTCCATAATTCTAGGCCCATAGTGGGAAATCAAACTGTCCAGCTGTAAGAAGTGTTACCAATTTCGTTACAAAAAGGGCACCCAATGATATTCAGAAATATATATGACCACTACGGGCAAGGTAGGCTCTCCCGTTTCTGACCCTCGCCTCGACGCGGATATCTGGGCCAATAAATAGCCACTCATATATTGCTTTTATTCAATAGTTACATCCTAGTGCTTAACATTGGACATGATCTAGGAATGATTTCTGCTTTTAGGTTGATTGTTCTTGTTTTCAATGCAGGAAAAAGGAAAATGCGCCCTCCGGATTCTGGTAACTTATTGCCTCAGTTGACAGTTGACTTGTGTTACTATTATCATCTGGAAGACACTTACCGAATTGTTCATCGTTTTGTAGGGGTTTCTTGAGCGGTATATTGTAAGCAAAATCAGTCTACTACGCATACATACGTTTTTGCGTGAGGTAAAGAACAAATGATGTATTAACTTCAAATTGATATTCGGGTGTCCATTCTAATGTGCTCGCCCAATGTCCTAGTCATCCAACTTTTTGATTTGCAGGGTCCCAGTCATTCAGCTTTTCATCAGTGTAACTAGGCAAGATCTTTGCGCAATCCTGCGGCTCTGAATTATATCCTGACGTGTATTGTCCTATATATATACTCTGTGCACACATCATCCATCATTGTTAATTTTCAATGTAAATATGAATGAAGAGTACATTTCTGCAACACTACAGGTTCCCAATTTGGAAATTGGAATAACTGAAATGACACACAATATACAAAGAGTAAATGCATCAACCGTTGTCAATATACAAAGAGTAGCCGCAACACACTGTAATGGACCTTTTTTTTTTCCTTTTCTTTGTGTAGCCAATATTTGATATCTGCAAACATGAAGACTGGATTCTTTCTACACCCCATCACATCTTTGAAAACGTAGTACATGAACTAATCAGCGGAGCATGCAAAACACTGCAATTATGGACTTGACATGTTGCAATGATGTGAATGGAATGTTGCTACTAAAGTCAGGAGATCGTGTGAACGGAATGCAAACAAACATGAGGAAGTTTGCAACATTATACTGGAAGCATAACATCCATTCATTGAAATAGTTGATGAGATGTTTTAGGATCTTTGACAACAGATAAATGTTCCTTCTTGGAATTAAGCGATCAGCAAGAATGCCATCAACGCCAAAGAATCTGAAACATGGTCAAATAAGAAAGCATGTATGTTTAGACACAAAATATCTTTGAAGGTTGAGAACCTAGAACCAATGGAAGCAATGATAGTTTCAGCATGTTTCTTCTAAAAACATGTCACTAAGGTTTCTTTCTAATCCATATTACTTACAAAACGATTTAAAAATTTGAGAATAATTGTGTCATCCCAATCCCATGGTAAATGATTCGATACATTTTCTTGTACTTATCGTACGATTCACTACTTGCGTCCATCCACATGAGCTACGCGAGGAATATTTGGCGTCTCAATCGCCAATCAAGATCTATTATGTGTCGATTCAAAAGAACTAAGTAATTTCTTATGCAATTCAAGAGAAATATTCTAATTAAGCAGCAAGGAAATGATAGATATGTCGGATATAAGAGCAAGGATAGGAGTGTTAAATAGCCAAAGAAAATAGAGAAAATGACATATCCTGACTTTATAAATAAAGCCATTAGGCAAAGTACAACACAACCAGACAAACCTAATTCAACAGAACATAGTTTTCAGTCTACCACCGCAGCACAAATACATCAGTTAGGCATGCAGGCCAACAACCTAGGAAAGACATACGAGCAAAAAGGCTAAGCGAACTGAAGGCAACCGACAATACGCAACATTAGCATGATCCTGCTGATAGAGAGAAGACGCCGTTGCACGAACATGCGAGATCAAAACATGTGTGGCCTCCTTATCGCACGCTTTAACCAGACGCCATGTCCATTCTTCAACGATTATTTCCATCGTACAAACCTACTATGCCCTGTCAAACGTTTCCGGCGACGCTGCGAGATGACGAGACCGTTGTTCAACAATATTCGGGAGGGAGTGGTGGTTTATGATGATTACTTCAAATGCAAGCCAGGTGTCATTAGTAAGATTGGCTTCTCCTCTTATAAAAAATGTACTGCATTTGTTCGGATGCTTGCACATGGAGTTTTCGGTGATCTTGTTGATGAGTACGTACGCATGAGTGAGCCCACATGCCTTGAGTCAATGTACATGTTCTGTGAAGTTGTGGTTTAAGTGTTTGACTTGGAGTACTCAAGAAAACCAAATGCTATGGATACAACCCGGTTCTTATCGATCAATGCTTCGAGTGGCTTTCCGCGGATGCTTGAAAGCATAGATTGTATGCACCGAGGGTGGAAAATTGTCCATTTACTTGGCAAGGGCACTATAATGGACATGTTAATGGTTGCACTGTCATACTTGAAGCTGTGAAATCACAAGATCTCTGAACTTGACTTTTTTTGGCATGGTAGGTTCTCACGATAACATCAACGTGCTTCAGCGCTCTCCCGTTTTCTCGAGGCTTTCGGAAGGCAATTCCCAGAGGTCAACTATGAGACCCATGGTCACCCATACAACAAGGGATACTACGTAGCTGATGGTATCTATCCTCGTGGTCTAACTTTCTGAAGACAATCTCCGATCCGAAGGAGAGAAAAGGGGTAGGTTTGCCAAAGAATAAGAGAGTGCTAGGAAGAATGTGAAGCGTGTTTTTTATGTGCTCCAATCTCGCTGGGCTATTGTTCGGCACCCTGCTAGAACATAGAGCATTGACACTATGTAGGAGATACTGCTTGTGTGATCATGCACAACACGATCGTAGAGGATGAGCACGATGAAAATATCTATGAACAAGATTGGTATTACCAGGGTGCTTCGGTTGAGCCCGAGGGTGGAGCGACAATGTTTGCACAGTTCATCCAATTTCATCACGAAATTCATGATTAAACAATTCACATTCAATTTCAAAATGATTTGGTTGAGCATATATAGACTCACATAGAAATTAATAGTTCTATCCTCTCATTTTTTTCCAATTTATTTACTACAATTTTAAATTCATTGATTATAAACTATGTGATTTTATTTATTTGGTTGTAAACTATATGATTTTTATTTATTTGGTTGTAAACTATGTGTTTTTTATTTATTTGCTTGTAAACTATATGACTTATTTGTTTAATCATGTGCAATATTTTATTTATTCTAATCAAGTTGTATAGAATGATCAAAATGACAAATTGATAAAAAAACAGACATGACGTACCAAATTGATCACCCCCTTAGGTGTCACGGCCAGAAAAGAGGACAAACAAGGACCGAATGATTGTCCGCCCTACCATCCAAATGGACTAAAAAAGGATATATTTCGTGTCCATTTGGGTCGGCTCATTGGAGTTGCATGCCCTCGGTACCTTAGGGCAACTCCAACACGGGTACGCAATTCATCCGCTCGCATCTATGAGTCCGACGCAAATCCTCCTCAAATTTGAGTCGGGTTTGTAAAAAAACGCGCCGCGCATCCGTTCGATGTCTATCCAGACCCACACACAAACAACCCAACTATCCCGTGCAGGGGCATATGCGCCCACTTCTCTTTCTCCCTCTGCCCCCACCCGCTCCGCCTGACAATCAAACCCTAGCCACCGTCACCGTGCACCCGCCTACGCAAAATGACGTGGAAGTGGACGCCCGGAGCGCACAACCACGAGGCCGACTCCTCCTCGGGGTGGTGTCACGCGACCCTCGTGTACGTGCCCGTCGCCCGGTGCCTGACTCCTCCTCAAACCTAATTCAACACGGGACACCTTCGTCCGGGTTTTTTCGGTCTTTCCTCGTCCACCTGAAGATCCCGTCGCACCTAACGATCTCCCACGCACGAAAAAAAACGGACCAAGACTCCCCCTCGCACGATCACCACCCACGCCTCCCACATCCTTCTCTTTTCCTCCCAACCCGCTTAGGGTTCCCAACACCCTCCTTCGTCGCTGCCTCCATACTCCTCTCCTACCCAATCGCTTGATGCGATGGGTCATGTCGCACCCGCCGTTCCCACGAGGCACGCCCAGCAGCGCTACCAGATAGGGCGGAGAAGAGGCCGCAACCGCCGGCGACGAGGCGGACGGTGCCGCCACGGTCGTGCTCGAGCGCCTCCGGGTACCCGCCACGCGCGCCTAGGCAAGGCGCCTCCTGGGCTCCATCCATCGCCGCTTCGCCGATGACCCTGCGAGTCTGCGACCGAGCAGGAGGGGTGCTTCATAGATCTGTGGGGAGGTGGTGATCCGTGCGCTTTAGGTGGTGATCCATGCTCAATATTTTGTTGCCTTTCTCTCTGAATCCTCCGGTATGAGGCCCAAGCTTTGCCAAATTTTCCTGTCATATACAGATTCTTCGCGACGGCCGGTGGACCGAGGAAGACGTGGCCATCCTCGTGCCAGGGGACGTCATCAGCATCAAGCTCGGGGACATCATACCTGCGTCTCCTCGAGTGAAACCCTCTCAAGATTGATCAGGTCCTTCCCTTCCCATGCTTCTTCACTTGTTGAAGCTGTTACTTTTCAGGCATCTCCTTCTTAACATAATTTCTCTTCTCTGAAATTAGAGTGCTAGCTGCTAGCTGCTAGGATATATCTATTTGGTCCCAGACTGAAATCTCAATTGTTATCTCTAAAATACTGTACACACTTGTCCTGAAACATATAGTGTGTGTGGTGTTGCTCTGTACATGTGTGCGGATGTGTGCGGAAGTGTTGCTCTGTACATGTGTGCGGATATCTGATAATCACTTGATTTTTCCTGTTTAACAAAATCAGCTAACCATATTTTCTACAAGTGTGCGGAAGGCTGAAGATTAATCGCAATACAAATTGTTGCATGATTTGGATTAATTATCAGTTGTCTGACGTTTTGTATGCCTACAGATTGTTCCTTTTTGGGTTGCACCTCCATAGCAGATGATACGAGGTACGGGTTTTATCTTTTCTCCCTGTTGTGAATAATGGGCAGGTTTGAAAATAAGGTTCTGTCAGTAATTTGTTGGCATGAGCATGAGGCACATCCATAGCAATGATTTGGATCTATCATTGGTCGTCAACTGAAAAAGTCACTAGGCTCCCTTGTGTAGTTTCAAGTAGACAGAGGCCCCTGTGTATACTCAACAATGTTTATGTTGCAATAATTGGTCAAAAATGGACCTGGATGTTACACATAAGTAGGAATATATTTTTATCAAATATGAACTCAGCATGTAAAGAGTTGAAAAGGGAGCAATGTCAGCGTGTAATATTTGGTTTCCTCCCTTGAGCTTGATATACATTGTTAGTATATATAATCATGTGGGTTTTCTCCTACAGATTTGTAGACTAATATATGTCCAACCGGTGAAAGAAAATAGCATAAATGAATTCAGAGTTGTCTTGCACTATTCACCCGCTTGTTGTTGTTTCGTACATATACATATAAAATCAGGTTTGCACCCAAGACTTAACCTTTTCTCCTAGCAGAATTGCTTGGAGCATTTGGTAACGTTTTAGGACATTTATCAAGACATGCATGTTGTTTCTAGGTGTTAAAAAGAAGGTGTATGAAGATTATATTATCAAATCAGCAACTGATCTGGTACAATAAAGAAGCAGCCAATAAGCTAGAAAAAAATAAGTCTGGAGATGGATAAATCTGGCATCTTGATGTTTCATATCTATTGGTTGCTTGTTGGGCAGCCTATGTTGGTAGATGTGAGAGGTAAAATTGTCTTCAGACCTGCTAATTGCCGATCTTGTGCAATGCGTGATTTCAACTACTAACAACCTGAACATTATATATCTTAAATAAACGAAATAGTACTCTATTCTTTAGTTATTTATATGGACTTACTTCTATTGCGAATAACAGTCCTTTTTAACCATTTTACCAGCTCCAAATATGGAAGTAGCTAGCTTGCGAAAGATTAAAGGAGGCATTGGTGCAGTGAAAACATTCAGTGGGCGACCAGAAGTGGAAACTGTGGTCAAGAAAAAGGAGCTCACTTACAACTACTCAAAGATGGGCTTGCTTGCATGTTTCAATGGTCCAAGGACAAAGAGCTTTGTTATGGTATGTTTCCTTCTGCTCTCCACCTTTTTTATTAAGTTGGGATGTGAAATTTTGTATACCTTATCCATCTTTACTAAATGTTGAAGATGCCACAGTTATTTAGTTTCTTTGTAATTGTTGTCACTTCTATCCAATGTCGTGCCCTTGTTGATTCTTCAGATCAAAACAGCAGAAAGAGAAGCCGAGTCCGAGGACCTTGCTGGCGTTTGCATTGCAAGGTAGTGTCAGAGACAGCGGCCTCGCCTTCTTCGATAATGTCCCTGGTACCATTGCAAAGTAATATTATCTATTATGGACAAGGTCTGGTCACCCAATACTTCGACATCATGAAAGAGATTTTGGCATCATGCAATTCGTCTTCATTGTTCACCCTATATGGTCCTGACTCCTGAGTCGTCAAAGATGTCATGTCGCAGATAAGGGGTGGTCTCCTCCAAGCCAATACCCTCTGACGACTTAGGAAAATGATGGCTTCTATTCCAAGAATTGTGAAGTTGTTCAACATTAGCCTAGAAATATAATGTGATAAATGTTAGGAACCATAATTATTAATTTATTTACCCGCATAAACTACTGTATTTAGTTGTGAATTTCAACAGTGCTGCTGCCTAGATAAAACTTGCATGGAGTGTATTTTATAAAAAAACATTTAGCCAGATTCCTCCGTGGTATTTTTTGCAACTTGCAACCGAGTCTTTTCATAAATCATTTGTTGATCCTCTACTATGTTGGTGATGATGTGTTAAATTCAACTCGATCAGATTGAGCTTAATGCTCTTTGGCAGTTTGTTGTTGTGCACAAGCTCAAGTCTTACTTAGAGGCCTTTCTTTTAGTCATCACAATGAGGCACATCTCAGAAAGTGGCATAACAGATTTTGATAGTTTAGTCATTAAAATAAGATAATGAGATGGTCAGACTAGAAGACTTAAATGCTCAAAGAGTTAGAGATCTGGGTGTAGTCAATTGAATCTGTGAAAATATTTCCTTCTAATCTGAATTACTCAAATACACACCTGAGTTAACTTGGCAATTTTGCTTCTAATCTGAATTTATCCTAGCTAGAGTTGACAGTCATTTTGCTTACTGGCGACCTCACCACAGCCGATGTGTAGCTCGCTGGTGCCGTGGATGTTCTAATTGATCTACATCAAGCAAGGTCTAGATTAATTCTATCTTCTTAGATGTAAAATGATTAGTCAAACAAATTTGTTGTTCATCCAGACTGCATATATCTGATCGTATTAGTGTCAGTTCTTTCAAGTCAAGTACTACTACTAAATGCTGGCTAAAGTGAAATACTTTCAAAGTGATCGCCAAAATGATACAAGAAAAAAATACAAATTAATCAATCTTAATGTGGTATTATTGATTATTTTGCCATTTGTTTTAACCGACCATTACGCGGGCTCACGACACGGTTATCCATTAGCTACCCTTTTTTGGCACCCGGTTAGTAGATAGATCTGCATAACAACATTATTTGTTCAACATTTGCTTTCATCTTCACACTGAATTCTGATGTTCATATTTTATTTGCATTTGCGGGAAATAAATGATGTTCATGTCTTGGATGAAAGTTAACACATAGCTTGATTTCTTTGCTACAGGAAATGGCTGAAAGGTTGCAAATCTATTACAATTGCTTGTTCTGACTTCTGACATATGATTTTCATTGGACACGGTAGCACTTTTGAACTTGTACTACTCTCTTGCACTTCCACTTGCTAAAAACCCTTGCCGCCCTTGGGAAGGATGCAACCATCGCCGCTTCGTCGAAGGACTGCTCCTCCGATGTGTCGGCAAGCAACACCGGGATGATTCGTGGCGCCTACCAACACCACGGCACAGTTGGGGGAGCTCTCGGGCAACACCGTGAGTCCGATGCCGGTTTTGGTCAAGGCATTACTGCACCGGGCCGGCTCCTATGTTTTCAGGTTACGGTAGTGTATATTCTTACCACGACATTCCACTCCTTTTTATCTGCAGTTTCTGTAGAATTATGTTCACCAGCAAACATTTTTATGCTTACAAGCAGTAGCATATCTTATCGGAGTACTGTTTTTTTATAACGGATGAGTGATGCATGCTCACCTCTGACGTCCATGCCTATCAACAAGATGGAACTTTAATAAACTGAGAATCGGTTAATCAACCAATTTGAAGGTGTTTGTGTTAGAAATCCATCACCTTATGTCGAGATATTTTCTGCAGAGAATACTCACTATGTTTTTCCAGGCATACAGATAGATTTATTTAACATTCTTGAAGTTTTTTTTTTTGAATAGGATACCTTGTCTGGATAAACATGGGGTCACTTCATCTGTTTTTATAATGTTTCAGCTTCTTTGTTTTCTTTGTAATACTAGCCATCGCTTTTACATATTTTTCTGATGTATATGAGCAAAGGTCTGGTTCTTTTTATTTCATTTAACTGAAACCGTCTTACTAGATGTACATAGTCATGGCATTTGTTTTCTGCTGCATGTATTCAGATTATCGAATAAAAAATTCATGGCGGTTACAGAATACCTCTATTTTTATTTGTATGTTGGCTGATGTTTTCTTTGTTCTATTGTTTGAGTTTACCAACGAAAAATAATGCGCTACAAAATATGGCGAGACCCTTCTCCAAATGCTACACAAGTTATAGCGCGTTAATAGTGTGCTATATATCAAAATAGCGTTTGCAAAAAATGTCAAATATATCAATAAATAAATTATTTCCGCAACTAAATCTTTCCCGGAGCAACACATGCACAAGGGATTAATCCAGAGCAAAAGAAGGAATGCATGTTTATCCTATCGTGGCACAATAGATAGCACAAGCTTCAATTCAGTACAACGTATAATTACGAAGAGAAGAAAGAATCAAACTTGTTAGTTGTTACTTGTGGCACAATAAATAATACAAGTTTCAGTTCAGTACATAGTATAATTGTAGGGAGTACAGAGTATAAAAACAAGCTAAGTTCAATACCGAGTATAACACAAACTACTCTTTACAAAGAGAAAGATGAATCAATATATGCTGTACTCCCTGCATGTTTTCCTTCTGTGTACAACTAAAACTCAGAACAAACTTGTGGCCTGATAACTCAGTTACACGGAAATATGCATAGTTACTTAGCCAACCCATAAACTAGGGAGGAAAACTTGGGTTGGGTCCTTGTCGTGTGAGAATCTGAAAAAGAGAGAGAGAAGGGTGTGGTCTAGGGGTGGTTTGGACTTTCAGGCCTGCTGAGCTGTGGTTTTCTTACTTTTGCATCATGTGCATGTTATAGCGTTATAAGTTATAACGAGGTGTAGCACACTAATTACGTGATTAGCATCGTAGCGGCTGAATTTTTCAAAACGTAGCGTCTCCTTTCCTATTACGCTATCACCGTGTTATAACAACGAAAAAGAATTGAATCTTTGATTTTTTTTTCTATATGGAAAACACATAACTATCCCCGCATAAAAAAATTTAATTTTTCTGAATAAGAATTGCCAACAAGTTATTTGGGAGCTTACAATTTATTAAAATTGGAATGCAAACTCACTATACTAAAAACCATGATGCCACTCACTCCTGGTAAAAATGGTCAGCGTCTCACCAATGAATATGTATTATATGTGAGCTTATTTATCCCCTCAAAAAAAGTAGCTTAATTTTATTTTTGTATTGTTTATATGTTCACTATTGCACATCAGAATAAAAACTAATGGCATCCATTGATGCTTTGAAAATGCCGATTGACAAAGCTTTATGAAGGACCGGATTAAAAAATTGTCCAGTTTTAACAACCAGAAGAGATGCATACAAATAATAATTACTTATATATTTCTTGTGCATGATAATAGAAAAGGTTTGTTTCTATATATATTTGCTTTTGTGATGAAGATGGATTATGTCGATGTTCAAAAGGAATTTATCGACAAGCGTGTTGACGCTATGTTGTTGAAATGGGTTAAAAATTTACCGAGTTTTATATAGCAAAAGGCCCGTGGCAACGCACGGGCGTTCTACTAGTGGTGTTTAGTGTTCACGCAAAGGGCGTGGACTCGACATTTCAAGGCATGACAGTGATCGGAATATTTAAAATCTAGGGGCTCCCAACTAAAAATCCGAGCATTACACCGCACTACTGTAATAACCCTAGAGTCAGTATCACGAACTGGGACAGGTAGAGCTTGGGGAGGAAGAACTCTGAGGCTTTGTTCGGTTCCACCGAAAATGAGGGCGATTGGCATGGATTGACGAGGATTAAATCCCATCTAGTACAAATTCCACCCCATTCCCCTCCAATCCACATCAATCCACTTGGACAGCGGATTAACCGAACAAGGCCTGAAGAAGAGAGATGGGGAAATGATTCTTTCACTAATTCTTAGTTGTCGATCTCAACGTTCTCATCTCTCATACCACCGTGGTTACATGGGCGCCAGTCCAACTCACTCAAGCGCACTCACTTAATTCAAGCACAACAGGCTCGGCAGTGTCGATGCCATGGCGATGACATCTATTTAAGACATGGTAACTTTTGGAAAAAAATAGAAACTATTCACGTGCGGAGACAACTAAATTAACAAACATGCAAAACCATTGGCTTCCCCGACCTCCCATAAAAGCCTTAAAACCCTGCTAGGACCAACATCCCCACATTTCACCTACCAACCATAGCATGCTTGACCGCCAATCACCAATGTATTCCTCCTCTCTTCTCCTCGTCTCTTCCTAAGAGCATCGATAACCGGAGCCCACTCCCCCCTCCCC
>CBMN010039778.1:0-11556 GCA_000582825.1 Hordeum pubiflorum
GTAGTAGGTTCTACCTAGGAGAGAGTAGTAGGTGCTACCTAGGAGAGAGGACTTTTTCTAGTTTATGACATTGTGTAGTATTGGTTAACTGGCATGATTAAGATGATGGTGAGTTGTTAGATGATTAAGATGNNNATGAGTTGTTAGATGATTAAGATAATGATAAGTTGTTATGTGACTACGGATGATGAGTTATTATATCACATATATTAGATTAAAGTGGATGGATACAAGTGACAAGTTGAATTAGTAAGAAAATGTGATGTTATAACGACACACAAGTGTCGAACCTTCATCCGGTTATGAACTGAGGTGCATCCAACAGGAGGTGGTGCTGGAACGACGGCGACATGGACAGGGTATGTAACAACAACGACGATGAGCTATGGAGAGAGGTGGCAAGCTGCAACCCACGGTCATCGCGGCGGTCGTGGAGGACACCGGGTTGCCGAGGGACGGTGACCACGCGTGCGGGTGTGTGAGCAAAGTTTTGTGCTTGCGTCACTAGTCATTTAGAGGGGGAATTAATAACTAATCCCATGGCTGTCAGGCCCCAGATCCGATGGATGCGTGGCGACCGGACGAATTTTGGGTCGGTCGACCGACGCCTATCGCTGCCCTTTTTCATTTGTGAATCTAGATTTCCACTCTAGTTTAATCTTCACCGTCATGACGGGAAGAGGCGAGTTGAGATCGCTCCCAACGTCTCTTCCTCCCCCTCCTCCGGTCGCCACCCCGGATTCCATTGCCGACCAGCCTCCCTACTTTTTCCCGAGCACAAAAATTTCACCATGACCCCATCGCCTGGTATGAATCTCCCTCGGACAGGGTGTTGCGCGCCGGCCTCGACACGGTGATGCCATGGCCACCAACTTTGAAGCTCACGTTCGGCGCTCTCTCAGAAAGCACCTCTGTTTCTCCACAAAAAAGGTAAAGCAGTTCGGGAGAAGAAAAGAGCTAAAGACATGCTTAAAGTAGCTTCAGTTTTTTACAAAAAATTGTTTAAGAAATAGGAGAGGATTGGATTCTCTTTAGCAGATGATCTAATCCCGAATATGTCTCAGCTAAGGATAACTCCAGACTTGAGTCCCCTTTGTCTGAGGAGGAGGTCAAAAAGCCATTTTTGATTCCTACTCGGATGGAGCACCAGGCCTTGATGGTATTCCTTTTATTTTTATCAACATTTCTAGGATCTAGTGAAGCGTGATCTTATGAATATGTTCGATGATTTCCATTCTGGTAGGTTAGACATCTTTAGACTAAATTTTGCTATGCTCACCTTGATCCCGAAAGAATTTGACGCTATGGCCATGAAAAAATTCAGACTAAGCAGTCTTCTGAATTGAGTTTTTAAGTTTTTTACCAAAGTTTTGACAAATAGACTTACTTTGATTATGGACAAGTTGGTTGCTAGCAACCAAACGACCTTCATCAAAGGGAGATACATTCCCGAGAGTGTGGTTACAGCCCACGAAGCTATCCATTCTTTATCTAGATCCAAAAGCAAAGGGGTTGCTCTCAAATTAGATTATGAGAAAGCCTTCAATAAGGTTGATTTGGATTTTTTAGAGGAGCTGCTTAGAAAAAGAGGTTTTGGCTCTAAATGGGTCAGTTGGATCACACAGATTACGCAAAAGCAAAGGGGGGGTCTGTGGGAGTCAAACTGAATAATTGTGAAAGCAATTTTTTCATTACTGGTAGAGGACTTAGGCAGGGGGATCCCCTCTCCCCTTTGCTCTTCAACCTAGCGGTGGACGTACTAACTAGGATGCTTAGTAGGGCAGCGAACTCTGAACTGGTTAGAGGGCTTTGCCAAGATGTTCTACATGGTGGAGTGGTTAGTCTCCAATACGCTGACGACACTATCCTTTTTGTGGATAGTGACCCAAAGCTTGCTGCTAACCTTAGATGGGTACTCACTTGCTTTGAGCAAGTTTCGGGGATGAAGATTAATTATGATAAGAGTGAGCTCATTCCTCTTAACCTGTCTGCGCTAAACAGAAGCTCTAGCTGAAGTTTTCTGTTACAATGTTGGTTCCCTCCCCATTAAGTACTTAGGAGTCCCCTTGCACCCTGACAAATTGTCTAGAGAGGATTTGCAACCTCTTCTGGATAAAATCCTTAAAAGGATTGCTGGCTGGAGAGGGAAATTGCTATCTTATAAGGGGAGAATCATTCTTATTAAATCATGCCTAGCTAGTATCCCCATTTATCTCTTATCTTTCTTTAAGTTCCCAAAATGGGCGTTAGATCTAATCAATTCCCAAATGGCTAATTGCCTTTGGAACGATTTTGAAGGACATAGGAAGCTTCATTTAGCTAATTGGCAATTAGTGACCTTGAAAAAAGAGTTTGGGGGCCTTGGCATTCCAAACCTCAGGGACCTGAATGTTTGCCTCTTGGGCTCTTGGATAAAAAGATATATGAATGGGGAGGGTAAAATTTGGAAGGAATTCGTCGATGCCAAATACATGACCAAGACCCCCCAACATCTTCTGTTGTAATGTCTCGGGTGCTTCCAGCTTCTGGAAGGGTGTCATGTGGGCGGCAAAGGCCGTTAAGTTTGGCTACCGATGGATAGTAGGAGACGGTAAAAATATCAGATTTTGGGAAGACCTGTGGTTTGGCACGTCTCCGCTAGCAGTGCAATATTGGGATCTCTTCTGCATTTGCGGGCAACAGTGTCAAACTATCCATGCGATGTGGGATGGAGAAACCCTAAAAATTACGATTGTTCAACATGTGGCTGGAGATTGTTGAGATTGCTAAGAGCATTTCATTCTCAGATTGTCATGACTCACTAGTCTGCCAATATGAAAGCTCCGGGCTCTACTCTTCCAGCTCTCTTTACGCTGTCATTAACTTCCAGGGGGTCACTCTGGTCTTCATACCTGCGGTGTGGAAACTGGTGGTTTCCCCCAGGATTCATGTGTTCCTATGGCTGCTTTTTCATAATAAGATCATGACCCAGGACAATCTCAACAAGAGAAACTTGAAAAAACCTGAGGAATGTGTCTTTTGTTTGTGCAAAGAGTCAGTCCAACATCTTTTCTTTGACTGCATTGTGGCTAAGAATATATGGAACTCTCTGAATCTTTTCTTTGGTAGGAACTTGGGTTCTGATTTCATTTCGATTGCTTCTCTCTAGGTAGCAGGGAAGAAATTTGATGCCTTGAATTCTTTTATTGCTGCTGCTCCGTGGGCGCTGTGGAAACACAGAAATAGTATGATTTTTGATGGTTCTCCCTGGATTTCTCTTAACCTGATCTGGTGGCTAGTCTTAACGCTAATCAGGAAATGGGATGTAATCTTCAAAGACAATATGAGTGCTCAGGTGACGGAGTTCTGCCAGCACATTCGCGCAATGATCATGTCTCCTGCCCAGCTGACGTGGGGGTGAAACTGAACCCATGGGACTTGCCTGACCCTTCTCCAAATCCTGAAGATGCAGGCCAGAAGACGATCGAGAGGGAGCGCTATGCAACTCTGGGGCTGAGCCCCGTGTCAACTCTAGATGCTGGATGCATGGACTCTCCATCGGGCCTGAGGACCTGAATGTCCCATCTCTTGATGTAAATAGCATAAATGTTGAGATCTAGTTCTGCTGGATGTTTTAGTCTTGGTTCCTTTCAGTAGTCGTGGGGTGTTGTCCCCTTGCTGGGCACTGTTTTTTAATTTTTGTGTTGTGAACCTGCTCTTCATGCTTCTTTCTCTGCAATGGAGGTGAGGAAAATCTTCCTGCTTTTCTAAAAAAGAGCTAATCATCAAGGAACGAACCCAACACTCTACAAGCCAAACAAGGTCGACACAGCAAGCCTTATGGTACATGAGAAGCACAGTTTACTACACCTGATACAGTCTACAGTCTACATGGAACACCTTCATAAACTGTCCTACTGGTTGGGATTAAGTGGAAACTCTATCCTACTGGTTGGGATCAAGTGGGGGCTGATACAAGAACACGGCATCAGTTTTGGTAGGCCTGGCAGATATCTTTAGTCTTCACTCACATCGTCCACAAAGCAGCAGCATGCTCGCTTGAACCTACATCAGTTTTGGTGTTCACATTGCCTGCCTTCACAATCCTCCGCTTCACCGTCATCACCCGCGCCTGCTCCGCTTGGTTCAGTAATTATATCGCCACAGTTAGCACCATGGGATAGGGTAGTCTCATTGCCACTAGCTTCCCCAGATTTGACATCTTCTGGTTCTGGTTCTGGTTCTGGACAGCTTACGTGTTCACCGCTTTCATTGGTTTTAGGTTCTTCAGGTCCACAGTCACCAGCATTTTCTGCATTGGTATTTCCATCATTTTCGGCCCTGCCTTCTTCAGATCTGCCATCTTGAGTGTCACCATTTTCTCCAGATTTGATGACATCTTCACAACCTTCTACGGTGTTACCGTTGCAATTACTCGCAGTTCCAGCTTTACCATCTCCCAATATTTCTACGCCACCGTCACCATTTGCATTCTGCACAGCCTTTTCAGCCTCGCAATCCTTGCTAAAACCATTACTGTTCTCTTTCTTCCTTGTGTCAACTTCTGCCTTTCCATCTCGTAAATTTTCTGCGGCAGTGTTGCTATTTCCCTTCTCGACGGCCTTCACACAAATCCCACTTTTAGCACCTTTTTCAGTACTATTGATGTTGCCACTCTTCTCAGCATCCTTAGGTTTACCATCTTGACCAGCTTCAACTTCAGATTCCTTGTCTATGTCTGATTCAACTCTTCCATCCCTTGCGCTGTCCTTGGCAGATTGTTCAGCTTTTGCTTTTGCTTCCATTGCTTCCTCCTCTTCCAGTTCCTTCTTCTCAGCCTCCTTGGCTAGCCTAAACAGCTCCTCCTCTATCAAGGCCCTTACCAGTGGCTTTCTCTCAAACAAATCCTTGCCAAAGTATTTGTCTACAGATATGGAAACCGATCAGAAACGATTTGCAGATACTCATAAAGCAAACAATGTTCAGGCTTCATACATACATCGGAATATCTCAACAAGATATTAAAAAGGGAGGAAGCAAAGACATACCAACTGCTTTTACAACCTCTCCAAAAGTCATCTAAAATTGATGAAAACAAAAGGAACATATCAAGATTTAATGGTAAATGCAAATGTTAAAGATCAATGATGTACAATGTATCTCACCGTGGCAAAATTTGCAGCACCCAATATATAGAAGACAGCTTGTCTCAGCTCATCCTTACTTGGTTTCAGTGCCTGCTTCCATGGTTTCGCATCTCCTCTAGACATAATTTTACCTTTCATACCAATGAAACAAGGTTTTGAAACATATTATAAAGGAGAGACTAGAGATCACACGCGTTATCTTTAATCTATTTCACTTGCATAGAAACATGGAAACAAGAATTGGTGACCTCCATCTCAAGATGGATTTCAGAGACGGGTAGCATAAAAGAAGAGTGTTGTATGCTGTATGAAGCTAGAATAAAGAAAATTTATGCACCGCTTACAAAAATACATGAGCAGAAACTTGTTGTATCTCACATATTAACCAAGTAGAAGTACACATCGTCTAAGCAATTGCTGTTGATGCTCCACAATCAAGTTAGAAAGAACTAATCCCACCTCTTGTAGTTTTTTTTGTTGTTGCAGGTAAGCACTATCTATAAAAGGACATGGGTACATAATTTGGAACCTGTCCTGGTTACTTTGTTCTAGTTAAGTTAAATTGAGTAACAGAACAGTAGTACACTGCACCACCTAAATGCAATATCTACATCCCAAAACAGCTTTTTCAGCCAAAATAGTACTAAATGACGGTTCTAGCAAATAAAACTAACAGTGCATTCCTGAATACTTAAAAGAATTTTGTTTGTAGCTTTTCTCAACATGTATATGTGTAAACAACATGAGCCACACTCAAACACATGTGCACAAGTGAAAGTAATGCATACCACCAAATTTCTCCTTGGAAGCTGTGTTTTGGATTGCCTTTTTCTTGGTCACAGAAATGTTTTTCTTCATTGAAGCCACCATATCCATGTTATCGTTCTCAACATTGCTAACCAACTTTGCAGATGATGTTGTGATTAGCGTTTGTTCATTTGTAGGAATCGATACTCCTGGGAGCGGAACTACTGCTAATTTCCCCAACGTGGAGTCATGCACCCCTTCAAAAGGCACAGGTTTGGCTTGTTCCTTCGAAAGTTGTCCTGTCTTGTTATAAGTACATTCATCTCTGTTATCCCTCAAGCAGAACTCTTCTACAGCTTTCCTCCCATCTGCTTCCTCTTCACCATGAATTTCCAGTACAGTTCCGTCAGGTTTCCTTTTCTGCAGTAGTTTGGAAAAACGGGAAAATTAATATGTGGAGACAACTTATGAAAATGGTGAAAGAACTTCTTGCAATGAAGCACACATGGGACCATGAGTTCAGGTAGTATTATATAAATAAGTAACTTTAGTGGCACTAAACAAAACCAAACATAAATGCATCACTACCAAAAGAAGTAAGATTCATATATGTCATACCTTGGAAGGTTCACCACCAGATAGATTCGCTACATTCTTATTGCGCTTTCTTTTCTTAAATGTCTGCAAATCAATAAAACAACATGTCACAAAAAAAAGAATCAGTGTGCCAATGACAATACCAGTCAAACTGGCTTAACCTAACATGTAGAGGTATACATAGGCTAACAGTTATGAGTTATGACAGACAATCGAAAACATCTGTTATTAGCAGAAGAGTGAGCATTGTAACAAACTGATATGCCCAAATAACCTGGCAGCTAAGAAGTCGAACCTTATCAGGATCTGTGTAAATAATACCAGAACAATGTTCCATCAAGAACTCCATCACTATCGTCACTAAATCATCCTGCGTAACAGAAAAGCAAAGGATGGATTTGCATGTGAAACTGAGCGCAGCAGATAAAAGAAAATTCTGGACCAACCTTCTTGGTGCCTGTTGAACCAGGGACATCAAATGAACGGCACAGTTCAACTAGCGTCCGCTTGTTACATGTTTTGAGCTTCTCTAGTAGCTCTGTCCGTGATTTTTCCTAACATGGGTAATACAAAACCATGATAGTATCAAAGAAGCTGTTATTAAAGCAGAGAGCAGCAAGGACATGGGTGCTACTAAAGGACGACATACCTCATCTTCATGACAAGCAATCCCAGCAAGTTGGAGAATTTGTTCTCTGAAGACACTTACCTGACAATGCAGATCACCGAACTCATGTTAATTATGAAGGTTGAAGATAAATTCAATGCCACCAAACTAGTAGTGGCGTCCATACGAGAAGCACAGTTTAATCCTCCTCCCGAGAGTTGAATGTACCTTTAATTTCTTAATCCCTTTGCCACATGCAATCATTTTAATAGCATTATATGTAAACCCTATGATATCTCAAGTACGATTTCAACTGAGGGAAACCGCAAGTACTGACATCCGCTTGAGTGAGTGACACCTAAAAACAGTGCTTGCTGAATAAGTAACGGCCACACCATTTATCTCTACTATTAAAGGGGATCTGCCGTCGTTTTCGTTCGACCACCTCCTCCTACGACCCATCCTCGATCGTTCCACGCAAATAGTTTTTTTCACCGCCCATTTCCACCTCTGGTTGACAGGAAAAAAAAACCGAAACAATCCTGCCCACGCACGCACACGTCACGACCCCCAACTGTCGCTGGACGAGGGCACATTCCTTTCTCGGGATTCTCCCCTCATACGACCCTCTAGTCCTACCCATCAGCGTGTTTAGCTAGAACGAGGAAAGGGAATGGGAGTTTACATGTGGGAGTTTAGTAGGGATTAGCCGTGGGAAGTTGATTTTTAGTCCCAATCCCATGTTTGGTGTGTGGTGGGAATTAGTAAAGGGAATTTGAGAGTAAATAACTTCCCATGTGAATTAGCTCCTTCATTCCCTTTCCCCATCCCACCTCAATTCCCTTGTCCCCAACCAAACAATGGATTATATGTCACGTACCCTTAAATTCCCATCCCTGCCTCTAATAATATCCCCGAACCAAACAGGCTGTCTGCTAGGGACAAGAAAATCTCCCCCACCCCCTTCGCCGCCTGCAACCGCGCTCCCGCCGCCATCAGAACTACCCCTCCCTCTTCGCACTACTGCCGATGATCTGGCCTCGTTCCTCGTCATGTTCGCCAAGTCGCCATCGTGTCGCCATGGTGTTCCACCGTGAGCAGCGCGTTACTGGTGTTGAAACGGACGGGGACGAGGCCAATGCGAGGGGGTTTGCATTTACAGTAGTGCTGGCCATCGCGATATACCTCCTGGCCTCCGAACTCACCGGCATCATGGCGGCGACGAGGTCGTTTGGGCCCTCTTCATCGTCGTCATTCTCGTGCTCTCCGTGGCCCCGTCATGGTGACCTGGTGGTCCTGGATGAAGCCCTGCTGCGAAGCCTGAGGCAAAGGAGGCATCGACAGGGTTGACCGCCCTGCTTCTCCGTGCATCACATCCAAGATGTCGAGAACCTTGGCGTGTTTCGGTCCGTTGTTCAGTAATGGTGTTTTTCATGGTAAGGCCATACAAGTAGTTCATACTAATGGTTCTAGAACTTGCAGGTGATGATGTTTGGGCAAGGGAAAAATATACAAGCTCATCTAGATCGTCTGACTCAAGAAAGAGATGCAATTAATGTTTGCAAGAAAAAGAAAAAAAGGTAACAGACCTCCAAATGTTCATGTTTCCTTTTCCTTCCTTGGAATGTTACTGACTTTTGGATTAATATATTGTAGGCTGATAAGAGGAATGCTCTAGATAGCTGATGCTCAATGATTGGGTAGTTGAATCAAGCAAATTCAGTTGAATAAATGGAGGAGCTAGTAAGAATTTCGCGATGGTGACTGTATTCCCCTTCTCGTGTTACATTATTATATGGTTTTGATCTGGCATCTTATCTCAAAACTATTCCGATGTTTTAGATCATGACTCATGAGGAAAGAGAATACTATGGTACATGAGACAATTTCTTTGAAAAAGTGAAGCTTTTTTTCATTTTAGAGATTAATGAACTAGAGCTCTTTTATGGTACCCTGTATCGAATACAGACCGTCCAATGGTAAAGATCCAAGGGTGGATGGATATCTGTACTGGTGAAACTGAATCAGCAGTATCACTAGTACTGTGTGTGTCTCTCGTCCACCGGTATACGTGCTTGCAGTTCATTAGGGAGAGATCACAGTCTTCGCCGGCGAGATAGATCGACCCGACCTCTCTGCATCTCCGACAGACGCCCCTGGGCGCTCGTCTCCTCTTCGACCACGCGTCGGCCGGGCCGCCTCCCCTTAATCCGTCGTGATCGTGGACCGATACTTCTATGCTTATGACATTATGGCCCGTCGCCGTGCGCGGTATGCCCCATCCTCACCCTAGCGCCGCGGATGAGCTTGCCACCGTCGACGACGAGGCCAGGATCGGATGTGGACGACGTGACGGTCTTCTGACGCCCGAAGAGCTGCGTCTAGGTGAGTGCCGGAGCGCGGCGGAACCTCGCCTAGTTCATGCTAACCATGCCCTCGCTATGCTCATGGTCGTCTTTTTTCATATTACTACCGCTCTACTTCGGCCGCATCTCGCGGGACGTGGAGCTGCTCATCTGTCTTTGCTGTGAGGTCAACAACCATGTCGTGTGCTCGAATGCTCACACAGGCATGGCTCAACCTGCTTGTGTCCTGGTCCTCACGGCGTGCACGATGCATTCCGAAGTAATGGCCCACAGGGTAAGTTTTCAGCGTAAGTTTGTTGAACTAAATCTGTATGTACTGGCCTTAAAAATCAACGGTGGGATCACACATATACTGCTCCCTCCCCTGTAGCAGTATAGGGTACGCCCAAAGGAAGCAAGTCTGTTCCAATATGGGCTCAATGTCAGAAACCAATGAAGCATTCCATCAAAAGAATAATTATTCTCAGTTTCTCAGATTGAAACCAATGAAGCAACACTTGTTATTCTCAGTTTGAGTTTCATCAAATTTCATGCCGACCCTTGTTGTCTTTTCTGGACGAAGGAAGTGGATTTGTACTTTTGAAAAATCTAAAGTCCCTTGTTCAGAACAGAATAATTATTCAAAAATCCTCTGAGGATGAGCGAGCAGTTCTGGAAAAATTAAATTATGAACTGTATGTTGCTAATGGAATATGTCAAGAGGCTTACGATAAAAATGTAAGGAACTTATATTCAAGATAGGCTTGTGATGTTCATTCTGTGATGCCATATTTTTATGGTGCAATAGATTATTCCTTCTGTGGTGCAATAGATTATTCCTTCCGAAGTTTTACAACATCCATAAATCGGAGGCTTATTGTTAGGTTAAATAGTGAGAAAGCCCAAATACGTACTAATTAAGCCTGGGGGAGAACCTAAGTACTATTAGTTCAAAACACGACTGGTTATACCGATTAATAGATTGACTATTTTTTTTACCTGAAAACAGTAAGGCATGATCCTACTATAATTTTTTATTGCATCAAAAAAACAAAATAGTTACAAAGAAAGAAGAAACAAGAAAACGAAAAGAGAAGAAACGAAAAGAAGACAAACAAGGGAATGAGAAGAAAACTAGAATCTACATTGGGTGATTGACTTCATGTTAGCAGTAAAATAACTCTTTATTTAGTGTCATGATTTCATCAGTTTACGAAGTGTGCAACCTGCCATGCTATCTATTCCGCACCTGTGCCCCCTGTACCGCTAGGGAAGGTAAGTTTCCTTTGCTTGGAGAAATACTACCGTGGTATGAGAAATATTCTTCTATGCTATACTATGTTTACTGTGTCTTGGTGATGAGGCAGGGAAGGCAATTTTCCTTTGTTAGGAGATACACTACTATGGTAGTGGCTACCAATGCACATTCTCAACCACATCTCTACTATTAAAGGGGAATCCGTTGTCGTTCGCTTCGTTAGTCCCCGCAGATGATCGATCAAACCCCCCTCCCCACCGATTACTATGATCGACACGCCGACTGGGGTAGTCATCCTCGCATTAGTGATCCTTTTGCTCTCCAAAGAGGTGTCGACTGTCCCGACCGGCTAGTCAGTTCTTCTACGCCCTCCCGATTGACTGAAATTAGAGCGGGTTACTGATTTGTTCATGCAAATTTAACAGATGCTTCCAAAATATTATAATATATCACATTTAATACGAATACAATAAGCTAGCAAGAAAAAAAAAGGTGAATTACTAATGAACTCTTGACTGCAAATTGCAGTCGAGTGACTTAGACTGCGGTTTGCCTTGAGATTAAAGAGACTGGCCATACTGTATAGACATGGACTGAAGAAATAGGAAAACTTGAGATGCATAGAAGGGAGGAGAGCAACTGACCGGCAGAAGGTGGCCTGCAGGCTGAGGAGCTTGGTGGCGAAGAGAAGCCGTCGGCGCCGGGGTGCAGCACAGGACCCCTTCCTCGTCCATCTCCCCGCGTCAAGACGTGCACGGCGTGGGGAAGGTCCTCAGGAAGCCGAGCCGGATCCCCGGGCGCACGGGACGGAGCCCACCGCGCGCGAGTCGCCGGGCGAACAGATTCGGACCTGCACGCCGCCGGCGCGGCGCGGGG
>CBMN010039785.1:0-11262 GCA_000582825.1 Hordeum pubiflorum
CATCCACTTGAGGCAAAATTGCTACCGCCCTACAAAACTATGCGCTTGGAGGACCAACATGAGTCTACAAGAATAAAGTTATGTAGTAGACATCAGCATCCTCTCCGCGCTCTTCGCGCAACCGCGGCGTCCAAATCGGATGCTGCGAGAAGGAAGAGCACCTCTCACCGCCACCCAGGTGCATGAAGGAGGAGCGTCTCTCTCCGCCGCGCCTAACTACTATGATCGCGGTGAAGGAGGGCGGTCACATTCTCCACTATCTCAAAGGCGGCGGGGGCGGCGACATTTGTTCGTCGTCCTGGAGCGCCATGACGGTGCATGAGTACGCCAACCGGGAGCATCGCCGGCAGGACAAGTCCAACGCGGCGTGACGGTTCAAGTTCGCGGACTCCAACATTCTGATGCCACACAATGCGGTGTGACGGTCCAAGTTCGCGATGAGTGTAGCTGCAGCTCTCCAAGGTGGCGACTCAAATAGACCTGAATTTTCGTCCACCTTTGTTCGTTTGGGTCAGCCCGGTAGGTGTCAATGTTTGCCTTCGTTTGTCGGCCCACAGGTGCAACCGACGTGGTTAATGCATTTTGGAATTTTTAATAAAATAAAAGAGCCATCGGAAGTCCAGTTTACACTAATTAAAACTAAAAACATTAAATAAAAAGAAAAAAAGAAAAATAGTCAGCGACGGGCGGTAGATCTAGGGGTCGTCCTCCTCCTCCTTAGTCAGGTCCACGTAGACCAGTCCTTCATCCTCGGGAACGCGTGCTAGAATGCTACCAGTGCCGCCTGCTACTTGGCCTCTGACAGGTACCGCTCCGCCTCCTTATCGGGCATGCCAACCCACACTTTCAAACACGACACGTACACCGGTACCATGCTCACCCATGGCCATGTCTACACAGGCTCGGGCACGAACGATGTTGCTGACAGTGGGGGCGCGTTACCATTTCAGCCGTCGAATCGGCCAGTGCCTCCGCAAGACCAGGTCACCTGGTGAGCTCCTTGCGCTCGGAATCCTTGATGGCCCTCTTCTTTGCCTCCTCGAGAGCCGCAATGTAATGTCCTCCTTCTCCTGGTCCTTCTCCTTCACCACCACCGGCCGCGGTGGTGGAGCGAGTGCACGGGCTCAAGATCGAAGGACGGTCGAAGGCGCTCCTCGTGCTTGGTGGCAAACCATGTGTCCCAGTTCGGCAAAACCAGCACGTACGCTGGCTCGCGGTGAAGGTCGGGTTGGGAGTTGAGCATGGCGCCGGCGGATCTCCGCCAGCCACGCAGTCCGAGTTCGGCTATGCCAGCACCGGATTCCTATCGGGGTTGAGATGCCACCCATGCGACAGGATCACGCCGGGCCACGACATCGGTTCACAATGCTACCAGAAGTACTAGCAGTTGTGCAGTGACACATACTTGCAGCGGTGCACCGGCTGCTCAACATCTGGCGCCACCATCGTGAAGTTGGTCGGGCGGCATCGCCGTGACGAGCTGTCAGTCTCGTGATCATTCTGGCCACGCTTCTAGAACCTCATGGTGGCGCCAGCTAGGGCTGGGTTGTCGGGCAGATGAGGAGCAAGACAAAGAAGAGGACTAGGGGAAATGGACTGGGTGGCCCCCCACCGCACGTGTGGCATTAAAAAGGACAGGTGTGGACTGGTTTCCGGGAGTGACGCACGGGCTCGAGCGCATGCGTGAAACTGAATAGGGTTGGTGAGTGGTTGTTGCACGAACCAAGGCATAAACCAAGTGGACACACGACGCGTCTATCTTGTGTCCGTGTGGTCGCAAATCGAACCTAAATTTAGGTAGAAATACGTCCACACGTACACGTATCCCACACAATTTAAATTATTCACGCGTTGGGCTGTGATTTTTACCATCAAATCCAACAAACATAACCGAACCAAATGGATAAGCTGGTTGGAGTTGCCCTAAGGCCAGAACCAGCTCTAGGCTGGACCTCCGTCCCCCACCCATCAGTTGTGTTTGTTTTCCTGCAAATAAAACTGGCTTCCGTGAGAAAACATGATTTTCTTCCCCTAAAAAAAGTTGTGTTTGTATTCCTTAATAAAATCATGTTATCCTCAACAACAACAAAAACTGGCTTTCTTCAATCAAAAAAATTGGTCGCATTGTGGCATTAAAAAGGACGGGTGTGGACTGGTTTTTTGTGACTGACATGCGGGCCTGAGCGCATGCGTGAAACTGAATAGGCCTAAGGTAGAAACCAAGTGGACACACGACGCGCCTGTCTTGTTTCTGTGTGGTCGCAAATGAAAACTAAATTTGGGTAGAAATATGTCCACAAGTACACGTAACTTACAAAATTTAAGTTTGCATCCACGCATTTGACCGTGATTTTTACCGTGCGAATCCAAACAAACACAACCGAACCAAATGGATCAGCATGTTGAAGTTAGCCTAAGGCCAGCAAACCAGCTTCTAGGCTGGACCTCCGTCCCCCACCCACCAGTTGTGTTTGTTTTCCTTCGAATAAAACTGGCTTGCCTAAAAAACATGATTTTCTTCCCCTAAAAAAAGTTGTGTTTGCATTCCTTAACAAAATCAAGTTTTCCTCAACAACAACAAAAGGTGGCTTTCTTCAAAAAAAAAAACTAGACGCATCATGGCATTAAAAAGGACATGCATGGACTGGTTTTTGTGACTTGCGTGCGGGCCTGAGTGCATGCATGAAACTAGATAGGGTCGGTGGGTGGTTGTTACGCAACCCAAGGCAAAAACCAAGTGGACACGCGACGCGTCTGTCTTGTGTCCATGTAATCGCAAATCGAAACTATATTTGGATAGAAATATGTCCACACGTACACGCAATCCACATAATTTAGGTTTACATCCGCACATTGGGCCGTGAAATTTACCGTGCGATTCCAAACAAACATAACCGAACCAAATGGATCAGCTAGTTCGAGTTGCCCTCAGGCCAGCAAACCAGCCTCTAAGCTGGACCTCCGTCCCCCACCCACCGTTGTGTTTGTTTTCCTTTGATTAAAACTGGCTTGCCTAAATAAACACGATTTTCTTTCTCTGAAAAGAAGTTGTGTTTGAATTCCTTAACAAAATCATGTGTTCCTCAACAAAAACAAAAATTGGTTTTCTTCAACAACAAAAATGGACGCATCGTGGCATTAAAAAGGACAGGCATGGACTGGTTTATGTGACAGACGTGCGGGCACGAGCGAATGCGTGAAACTGAATAGGGTCGGTGGGTGGTTGTTGCGCGGCCAAAGGTGAAAACCAAGTGGACACACGAAGCTTCTGTATTGTGTTCGTGTGGTCGCAATCAAACCTAAGTTTGGGTAGAAATACGTCCACACATACACGCAACCCACATAATTTGAGTTTGCATCCACGCGTTGGGTCATGATTTTTACGGTGCAAATCCAAACAAACACAACCGAACCAAATGGATCAGCTGGTTGGAGTTGCCCTAAGGCCAGCAAACCATCCTCTAAGTTGGACCTCTGTCCCCCGCCCACCAGTTGTGTTTGTTTTCGCTCATACTGGCTTGCCTAAAAAAACTTGATTTTCTTCCCCTAAAAAAAAGGAAAACGTTACCTTTCAGCCGGCCGACCGCGCTCCCGCTCTCGTGTCCGTCACCTCCTCTGCTTAACACGTGGCCATGTGGTTGTGAGTTCAATACGAGGAAAGGAAGGAGCAAAGGGACGCGACCTCGTGAGCGTGCTATGTGTCGTCGATTGCCACCGGTACTCGTGAGAATCGGCCAGCGTGATAGTTTTAAACTTTTTTTGCAACAAGTAATCTGTTGCAATAGCGGCGAACACCTGCTAGCCGTATATCTTTTTTTTTCAAAATGTTTCTACAACAAGTGTTATGTTGCAAAAAAAATTCTAGAACATTAACTTTGTTGCAAGACTTCTGCCAGACGATCGTTGTTGCAAAGACGTCTCTACAACATTGCCTCTGTTGCAATGGGTAACGACACGTAGAAAATATTCTACAAATATTTGCAACATAATCTTTGTTGCAGAAAGTATTCTATAACTAACTCTGTTGCAAAAAAAATTCTACAGATGTTTCCGCAGCAAGATATTTGTTACAGAAAATATTCTATAACAAACTTTGTAGCAAAAAAATTCTACAGATGTTTCTGCAACACGATCTTTGTTGCGGAAAATATTCTATAACAATTTTGTTGCAAAAAAAATCTACAGACGTTTTTGCAACATGATCTCTGTTGCAAAAAATTCTGCAACATAATCTATGTTACAAAAGTTAAGATGCCCGTCAGCCATTTGATGACGCTAGATGCGGCTAGCGAGCAAAGATCGGCCGGCGGACGCGTAGCAGCGCCCTAAAAAATTGTGTTTGTATTCCTTAACAAAAGGAAAAATGCTTACCTTCCGCCGGCTGAAAACTCAGTCGCATCCGTCGCCTTCCCCGCTTGGCACGCGTCCCACTTGAGACACATCACCAGCTCACCTCTGTATCCTTATCCCAATAGTCCCACATACTTCCGTTGACCCTTCCATCCCCTACCTCTATCACTCCATCCCCTCCCTTTTTTCATGGATCTCGCCTCACCTCTTCTCAAACAAGCACACCGCTGCAACCCAGCATATCAGCGGCGGCCACTGGCGTCCTCCCTCTGCTGCAAAAATGCGAGGGCTACAAAGATCAATCACCACAGGGGTGCTCTCTTCGTTGCAACTGTCGGTGTTCTTGCAAGTTTTCGCAACAACGTTATTGTTGCAGGAATACATAGAATAGGCTAGAGATGTTGGGTCCTATTGCAATGGAGATTTTGCAACAAGGGTCTTGTTGCAGAAGAATAGAGAAAAAGCTTTGCAACAAGGGTATTGTTGCAGAAAAATAGAGAAGAAAAAGGTTTGCAACTGAGGCCTTGTTGCAAAAAAAAATAGAGAATAGATTTTGCAACACGGGTCTTGTTGCAGAAGAATAAAGAAAAAGTTTTGCAACAAGGGATTGTTGTAGAAAAATAGAGAAGATTTTTTTTTTTGCAACTGAGGTCTTGTTGCAAAAAAAATAGTGAATAGATTTTGCAACACGGGTCTTGTTGCAGAAAAATAGAAAATAGATTTTGCAACACGGGTCTTGTTGCAGAAAATTTGAGAAGAGAAGATTTTGTAACAAGAGCATTGCTGCAGGAAATTAGAAAAGAAGAACAGACGGCTCGCCTCATACAATCGGACGGCTTGCGAGGCGACGGATCTTTCCAAAACATCCGTCGGTGGACGCGTAGCAGTCCCCTTAACAAAATCAATATTTCCTCAACAACAACAAAAGCTGGCTTTCTCAAAAAAGAAAAAAAACTGGACGCATCTACATCTCATTAATTGTGAGCTAGGGTTGCGTCTGTATTTCGCCTATTGCCAGATAGACTAGCGCACCGCTCGAGGAGAGAATGTAGTGGGCTGGACTAGTAGTATTGCATATGTTAATTTCATTCAAAATCTCTACTTTTAGTTTTTTTACTTTTGTTTATATATATGTATATGTGTGTGTGTGTGTGTGTATTAAAAAATCACTTTGCATATAATTGTTCATGACTTTAAAAAGTATTCCTGTGTTTAAAAATCAGTTTCAGATATATTTTTAAAAAACTTCATGGGTTATAAAAAACATCGTGCAATTTTAGTAGAAAAATAAAATATATAAAAGTATGTGTGCCATTATTATTTTCTAGCACCTAAAATATGTTTGCATGCTAAAAAAAATGACATTTTTGAAAAATATTCGAACCTGCGTAAAAAATGTTAACTATGTATTGAAAAAATGATCGCGGTGCATTTTACAAATGTTCAACGTGTATTCAGATAAATGTCAACGCGTATTTGAAAAATATTTAACATGTACGTAAAATATACTTCCTCTGTCCGAAACAAGATATTTATAGGTTTCAAAAAAGTTCACGCGTCCAAAAACGTTCGTGTACTACAAAAAAGTTCATGGATTTGACAAATGCTCAAGTATTTATAAAATTGCATGAATTTGAAAATTGTAATGGGTTCCGCAAGTTCAAAAAAAGTTCATGAATTACTGGGAAAAAGTTCACGACTAAGAAAAAAAGTTCCTGAATTAGAAATGCATTCACGAATTTGAAGATAAAAGTTTGCGAATTAGACAAAAAAAAATCAGACAAATATAAATGGACTTCAAGAAATTAAAATAAACACTAATTTGAATAAATTTCACGCATTTCAAAACAAAAAGTAAAAACTAAAGTTAGAAAAAGAAAAATAAATAAACGGAATATCACTTCATGGACTTCAAGAAAGTTCACAAATTTGAAAAATGTTTTCATATTTTAAAATTTTCAATTATTTGAAAAGTTCACATATTTGAAAAAAATTCCCAGATTTGAAATAAAGTCCACAAAATAGAAAATTTTCACAAATTAGAAAAATTTGACGGACTTAATGAATGTTCATCGATTTGAGAAAAGTTCACAAATTTTAATAATATATAAAATTAATTAAAATTTCATGAATTTGAAAAAGTTCATGATTCAAAAAAAAGTTGAGAAGATTTCTAAAAGAGATTATGAATCTGAAAAAGTCCTCCCTCCAATCCATATTACTTTTCATTGTTTTGGTACAACTCTACACCTCTACAGTTGTACTAAAGCAGCCATAATTAATATGGATCAGAAAAGTACACCGATTTGAAAAAAAAGTTGATAAAAATCCAGACATTAAATTCATGAATTTGGAGAAATCTTAACAAAAAATTAAAATGTAAAGTAAAAAAGGAAAAAGAATAAGAGACAGTATCGGAAAGAAAAAAGAATGAAAAGAAAAGAAAGAAAACCGGAGTCAAAAGCTACTAAAAGTTTCCCAAAACCAGGCTGCACCAGCATTCCTGAACGTCGCGCGCAAGCTGAACAAAGAAGAAAGAATAAATTAAATAGGCCAGCCCAGTTCAAAAGAGGGTTTGCGCCGGTTAGTGAAGGTTCAAAAGAGGTTGGGGTAAACTAAAGTAGACATGGAAGAAGTCTGCGAATAGAGATATGAAGGATTATAATATCACGAAAGATCAGGCGATGGATAGCTCATGTTGTTGCTGCTGCTGTTGTTGTTGAAAATGTATGTAACTGTCACTCAGAACGCCAATAAAATTTGGCCTACGCTAGTTAGCGGTCATAGCACTCGCCCGCCACCTTGCATGGGCCAGCCCAGCTACGCAATCTCTCGCTCGACACACCTGGCCGTGTCTTTGTGATACTACGCGCCAAAAGAACTTCTTAGTGATTCGACTAACTAGTTGACAATAGATATGTTTGACTGTTGAAGGTTGACTTTGGAAAAAAAGGTTGATCTATTGTTTTGGAGAAGTTCATGGGTTTGAAAAATGATCGCTGATTTCGAAACTGTTCACAAACTAAAAAGTTCACAGATTTGTAAAATATATAGGGATTTGAAAAATATTCGTGGATTTGAAATAGTACACGGTTTTGAAAATATCGCGGATTTAAAAATGTTAACATATTGAAAAACATTCACCAATTTGGAAACTGTTCGTAGATCTGAAAAAATGTTCACGATTTTAATAAAAGTTCAAGGATTTAAAAAAGTTCGCATATTTGGAAATTATTTACTGAATAAAAAGTTTTAGATTTGACAAATGTTCCTGACGTTTACGAATTTGAAAAAAGTTCACCTGTTTGAAAGTGTTTGTGGATCTGAAAAATGTTAATTCATTGAATTTTTTTATGGATTTGAAAAAGTTAATTAAGCTAAAAATTGGTCATAAATTTAACTAGTTCATGATTTTCAGAAAAGTTCATGAATTTAAAACACATGAAATTTCAATGAGTAAAAACGAAAAACAAAAATACGAAAAATAATAAAAATAAAAAACGGCACACAGACAGAAAAAGTATGTGAAAACACGTCCCGGAAAACCACAATAACCCCGACCTGTAAGAACCATAGGGAACCTCTTAAAAATAATTCAAAACAGGTCAAAGTGAAGAGACTAGAAACGGGCCGGCCTATTAATCACGTGGAGAAAATATCCCTGTGCTCGCTCTGTGTACGAATACGCTTTTAACCAGCGCCTGAAAACTAAACGGTACCCTTCGCGAGGTCATTCTTGGTAGTCTGAGAGCGTGTCACTTGACACACTCTCAACCGTTGGCGCTTTCTCTGGATTTTTCATATTTTTCTGTACGTGTTTTCAGGTTTAGATGGCTTTTTTTGGCTTTTCGGTTTCCCCTCGTATTTTCCCAAGATTTTGCACAAAATAAAACTTGCTCAAAAAACTTATTTTTTTTGTTTCATGAGAGGCACATATTTGCTTCTCGTGGAGGCACGGGTTTGCTTCCGTGAAAAGACAAAAATTAGTTTTTTCGCTTCCACGAGAGGCACACATTTACTTCTGTGAGAGACATAAATTTACGTTTCGTGGATACACAGAAACCAACAGGCAACAGGCATAAATTTGTTTCTTGTGGAGGCACATATTTCTTTCCGTGTTGTTCCACTCGGAAAAAAATTCAACGAGACGGACAGATTTAATTTTGTGGGAGCACAGATTTGCTTTCGCGAGAATCATAGTTGTGCCTCTTAGAAAGGGAAATAAATTAAAAAAATATTCGTTGATTTACAAAATGTTTGAATTTCAAAAATTATTCACCATTTGGAAATATATTCCCGGAATGCAGAAAATGTTCGCGGATTTGGAAATAAAAACGAAATGGAAAAAAGAAAATGTAAAAAATAGTTAAAAGATAAAGGAAAAAAACGAAAAAGAACAATATGTAAAAAACACGGGAAAACAAAACCGGTTTGGATGGTTGTAGTACCTTCCCAAAACCGAAAACAAAGCTAGTTGGGCCGGCCCAGATGTACGCAGAGTAAAACATTGTTAGAAATTACCTCTTTCTGATCGGTATCAGGCTAGGAAGAATGGTTGGGATAAGAAACAAACATCAGGTTTGTACTTTGGATGACGTATAGCCATCAAAGATCGTTGAAGTAGTTAATTCCTCTAAATCGAAGACATTGAGAACTATTTTTTTATTGGAACTATCGTTTTCCTCAAGCATTAATAGAATTCGTTCGTGATAAGAAAAAACTCTTGTGGATACGCGCGTCGCAGCCCATAAGAAAAACCTCTAGTGGATACGCGCGTCGCAGCCCATAATAAAAACCTCTTGTGGATACGCGCGTCGTAGCCCATAAGAAAAACCTTGTGTGGATACGCGCGTCGTAGCTGTCGGGCAACCTACGCGCCAAGTAGGATCCCGCAGACTAAGACACTGAATAGGATTCGCGGCTCGCCTAAGCCTTGTGTTGGGCCCAACCCATGTAGCACGTGCTGGTACATTTTTTTCATGCATGGTCCACAGGCTAGCTAGCATGTACTATTTTATAGGTTTTTGTTTTCATAATTTTAGTTACATTTGAATTGTTCTAAATGTAAATATCAAATAAATTACATATTTTTTCAAAATGTTCAGTGGGACTCGCGCCATAAAAATGTTCATAAAATGTAGAACAAATTTTCACACAATTTACAAGAAATTGTTTATACCATGCAAAAAAACATTCATAACATCTAAAAATGTTCACTACTATAAATAATCTTGAAATTGAGCCAAATGTACACGAGATGTAAAAATAGCAACTAATGGTGCAATAAAAGGTTAATTTCGGTTTTTGAAGGGATTAAAAAATGTGAACCCAAAAAATTCTCACAGATTCAAAATCATGAATTTAAGGAAATATTTTTAGATATCAAAAAGTTCATGGGTTTGAAAAAATGATTGCGTATTTAGAAAAAAAGATAATGAATTAAAAAATGCACCTAGGTTTTAAAATTATTTTTATTTTTTTAAAATTTATTAATTTTTGAAATGTCCAAAAACTTAAAATATATGTGAATTTAAAACTTAACTAAAAAATACAAGGACCAAAAACACGAAAAATAAAACCCGGGTTAGAAGCTTCCACCCCTTGCGCCTTCATGTTGCCTGGGCCTAGGAAGTGGGCATTACTGTTTCGCGTGTAGGTTGGGAAATAGTGAACATGCGTGTGTTTCTCTTTTTCTCTGCCTTTTTTCCTTTTAGTTTTTGGTAGTTCTTTCTATTTTCGGATTAATGAATATATTTGTAGAATAATATGAATATTTACATGTTGTTGTGAATATTTTTATGTTTTTTGGTACATTTTATACATTCTGGAACATCTTCATATATTCATGAACATTTTTCTAATCAGTAATTTTTTCAAAATTCTTGATTCTTTTCTTTCTAAATAGCTAAACAGTTTTATAATTCATGAACACATTTTTTACATTCAGAGAACATATTTAATTTCTGAATGTTTTTACGAAATTCATGAGGATTTTTTTTAAAATAGGGCCGTACATTTATTCAATGGTTTAGAATTTGCTCCTCCGCTTTTCAACTACCTAGCATCTTGTTGCATGGTTCCCGTGTTGGATAAATTACCAATTTTCTTATTAATTTAATCCATGAATATTTATGATGACAATAACAATATTAATCACATACTGATATCTAAATATGTGAGAACATACTAAGTACATACCAAAATCATCTATGAAACCAACAAGAACGCGTAGCACGTGCATCGCCAAGTAGATGATGAACATATCATACCTTTTAGTAGACCTGGACAAAGCCGTGGCTGCAGCAACTTCAGTTAGCCAACCTTCTTCTAGGTGTCATCAACCCATGACAATGTCGGGAGGTCGAGGACATAGTCGAAGTAAAGAAACACCAGTGAGCAGTCACGCCTAAGACACTCCTCAAAAACCTAATAGCCCTTCTCCCGACGTGGAATCATAATGGACGGGGTTTCGAAGCCTACTCTCTTGTACAACTGTGCACGAGGTCTGTGGCGGAGGACCCAGTAGCAGTAGGGCGAGGTGCGGCCACCCCACCTTGATTTTGTGCATAAAGCGTCTATACAGGTGCGATATGTTTATACAGTCGTGGTCTGGCTGTGATAAAGAGATATGCGAGCAACCTTATTTTGGCCGTGAGCCCACTGCGTGAACTCTCTCCCACTACTGGGCTGCTGGCCACTGATTTTATTTAGCTCTTACAGCTTAGCGAAGAGCCGAAGCGGCCACGACCGCATCATGCATGGTGGGCATTGGATGTTTTTAAGCACCCGTTCCATTGCATCGACTTGACATCAATGTGATGAATATATGAACAAATTACTACAAGATTTAATCCGAATAAACAGTAAATAAATCATGACAGCAATAGTATAGACTAAACTAATCATGCAGAC
>CBMN010039791.1:0-10624 GCA_000582825.1 Hordeum pubiflorum
CTCACAGTTCATGCATAACTTATCTGCTTCTCACACCGTTTACCCTTTTTCGGCATGTTTTTTAGTACTTCACAGAAAGAACCCCAAGGTCCCATTTTGAACATCGTGAGACATCATTTGTGTGGAATTACAAGTATGCTGGTAAGTGATCAGGTCTTCCTGCGTAGTTTTTGTTCATTTTGTGAATAAAAGAAATATCCAATACTATTTGCACTTGTTTGGTGTGAAGATTCGGGGGATCGGAAAGTCACGGTTCAGAGTTGCCCCTGTCCACCCTGAGTCGTCGGTCTTCGGAAGTTGACACGGGCCGTATGTTTGTCCAAGAAGCAAGAAGTTTTTGTGTAATCTCAACATTCTCTTCTGATTCTATGAAATTCAAACAGTTTCAAATATGTTCCGCAGTGAAGTTTCACAAATCATGTTGATATGCCAAAAGTTCTCAATATCCTCCACATAGTATCATATTGATATTTTACATTTATATAATGGATTTCAAAAGGTTAGTCATATCCCAAATTTATGCGTGTGAAGCGAGCACGGAAGTTTGGTTGTGTGAGTGTTTGTCCGCGTCTATATTGCATTTGTTGTTCCATAAATAAGCATTGGGGCTTTCATTTATCTTCCCTCCCTCGCCTTTTGTTGATAGTCGTCTGGTTTCCATCAACTCCTCTCACCTCATCCTCGGGCAGCACCATTGACTGGAGTGCAGATGTGAGGGAAGATCGGATCGTTGATGTGTATAGCGAGTCTAACTCGGTAGTTGTCATGGGGTGGGGGAATGTCTCTATAGCATTCATTCCTCTCTCATAGACCTCACCGCATCTTTGAGCCGCGTCTGACAATCATTTGTCTCTCCTCTCAGCCAACCTCCATGGTGAAAGCCAATTGATAGAAATGAATCACGTGAAACTTCTTTGGTAAGCTCAGCCTATGGCCAAATGTGGCTTAGGCCAATGCAATCTCTCCCCTCACTCGTTGTTGTCGTAATGGAATAAGCAAAGTTGAGGACGTGGTTGATTAACCCCATCGAATCTAGTGCACAGAGGAGCAAGCAAGCTGGCTACCAGGGTCTTGAATCCATGATATGCACATCAACGATCTTTGTGGTCGGAGTTGCGAATTCAAATGACATATGTCTTTGGTGTGTGACTTTTACGACAAAGTTTGATTGTGTGCCGCTAGTTAGCTAACGACAATTCCTCTTACACCCATCTTCAATCTCCAAATTTCGCTGCCTTCATCTTAATGTGATAGGCAATGTTTTGGTTAGCGGTGATGGCTCATCTATACTTCTAACGAGGTCAGCAGAGCATGGAATTGTATTGTGTTTCGTTGGTGCAATATAAAAGGAGTGTGTGTAATAATATATTATGATGATTTTAAATAGTACTTTTCCTGTCCTAAAATCAGTGTCGCTAATTTAGTACATGTTTTTAGGAAGGATATTATTGCGAGCCTTACGGGTCTTCTGAACATTTTTTGTTGTTCAAAACGACAAGAAAAATGACGGTCTTGGGATGAGATATTTAGGTTTGTTAGAGCCCTACGCGTGTAGTTGTCTTTTCTAGAATAATATAAAACAATAAATAAAATGTATTATCGGAAAAATTACACATGACTAAGAATCAAAAACGTAGTTGGATGGGACGTGCCCTAGCCCTAGCCCACAGAAATCCAACATCCGATTTGACGCTTTGATATTATCATTAATGCTAAAATAATTGTTGAAGGCTTTCTCGTCCGTAGTAACATAATGACTTTGTTAATTTTAAAACTACGTAACATCGACCAAATTTTCCAACAATGTTTTTAAGAAAAGTTGAACCGCCAACTGGAAATCATGTGTGGGCACTGGTCCGGGAATCCCTAACATTGACCAAATGAAGCAATGGTGATATTTGGTGTCAGGATTTTCATACCGATTCAATGTTCAACGACAATGACTATGGCTCCGAAACGCTGATCCTTAGGGCACGTGCACGAGGACTTTCTAGTTGTCATCTACAAGGCCGGGTCGTTTCCGGTATGGGAAGCGACAATGATGCCTAGGCAGCTTGTTCTACCGGCAACAATGGTCGTACGGTATCCATGATTCTAGATGTAATTTTTAATATGTTTAAGGTTGTTATAATAGATCTTATCATTTTTGAAAGAAAGTATAACTGACCCCTTTATCTGGCGCCCGATCGACAGGGAGGGGAGCTCTAGCAATCGTTTCGATCGCTGGATAACCGATCCACCAGCAAACGTTTTCGTTTGTTGGGGAGCTGCCAATCAAACGAACCAGTGACCCTTTAGATTTCTCCATTGGCTACGAGGCCTCCAGGCCCAATTTAAAAATTAGACATGAAAAGGTAAAAATGGCACTCTGTTAAAATTAGAGAATAATTTTTCCGTAGACCAAAAACAAAAAATGCCATGGTAAAAAAATGTCATCTATTAATAAACAAAAAAAATCCATCTATAAAAAACAAAATGACATCTCTAAATAAATGCCATGATAAAAAATGTCATCTATTAATAAACAAAAAATACATCTATAAAAACAAAAATAACATCTTAAAAAAAATGCCATCTCTTAATAAAAAAATGTCATCTTTTAACAATAAAAAGGTCATCTCTTAAATAATAATAATGCCATCTCTTAAATATTAAAAATACATCTCTTAAATATAAAAAATGACATCTATTAATAATAGAAAAGCCATCTCTTAAATTAAAAATGCCATCTCTTAAATAATAAAAATGCCATCTCTTACAGAAAAAAACCCATCTCTTAATAATAAAAAATGACATCTATTAAATACAAAAAATGATATCTCTTAAGAATAAAAAATGTCATCTCTTGATAATAATAAAAGCCAGTTGTATGAAAAATCTCATCTGCTTAGTAATAAAAGTGCCATGCCATTAAGAATTTAAAATTCGATCTCTCATTAATGGAAATGCCATGCTTGTGAGAAATAAAAAAAAATGAGATTTTCGGGATTGAAAATTATATGTGGCATTTTGAACCCAAATGGTTCACAAATGCACTCATAGCCCAGTGGATATGGCGGCATGCACAGGATGCTGCTAGTTTGTTCCCCGCTTCCATCGAATATTTGCAAAAATATAAACCGGGCGTTCGTCGGGAGCTGTTGGACAGCGAACTACTCCAGCAATCCTACGCGGCACCGGCTCTGCGCCGAGGTGTGTGCGATGGCAGGTAGCAAGTTCACTGGGCTTAGCTCCATGGCGAGCGGTCGCCACTCGCCAGTTAGTATTTCCGGAAAATAAAAAACTCCGAATACGCAGCGCGCATGTGTGATCCCTGCCTGCACATTGACACTTGGAACGAGCGATCCCAACCATTTTGACACATGGCGTTCTCAACACGGACGTGGCATCGCTCCAGGAGAAAACCTCGTGACCGTGGATCGATGCCGTCATGAACAGATGAACTTTATCCATGTTTTCTCCGGGGCATGGAACGGAAGCAGACGTCCAGAAATGGAGCGTGGGGCCCGGGCGTGGACTCGCCTAGCCCCACAGGTCAGACACTACCGCCTAGGTACCGGGCCCGGGAAAGCCGACACCGAACAACCGCATCCGCTGGGATACAAGCGTCGCGCATCGGAGGCGTCGCCCCTGCCGATCCAACGGCCAGGAGAGCAAGCGGCCCCGCGGCGTCAGAGTGAACACTCTCGTGCCATCCCGCCGCTTCCGTTTCCAGCGGCTTCCACCGCCTTCTAGACTCCCGGCGAACTCTCCGCTCCCTCCTTCTTATGCCCGCCGCTCTCCGGCCCCCGGCACCATCGAATCCAGAAGCAGAGCAATCCCACAAACACTCGGTGATCCCAATCCCAATCAATCTTCCAAACGCGATAGTCTGTTCGATTGTTGTAGATTGTGAGTGCGAGCAGCAGCAGCGGCCATGAATCCGGACAACTTCACGCACAAGACCAACGAGGCGCTGGTGGCGGCGCACGAGGCGGCGTCGGAGGCCGGCCACGCGCAGATCACGCCGCTGCACCTGGCGGCGGCGCTGGCGGCCGACAAGTCGGGCATCCTGCGCCAGGCGGTCGCGGGGGCGTCCGGCGGGAACGCGTCCGCGGGGGACTCGTTCGACCGCGTGCTCACCGGCGCGCTCAAGAAGCTGCCGTCGCAGTCGCCGCCGCCGGACTCCGTGCCGGCCTCCACGGCGCTCATCAAGGCCATCCGCCGCGCGCAGTCCGCGCAGAAGAAGCGCGGGGACTCGCACCTCGCCGTCGACCAGCTGCTCATGGGCCTCCTCGAGGACTCGCAGATCGCCGACTGCCTCAAGGAGGCCGGCGTGTCCGCCTCGCGGGTGCGCGCCGAGCTCGAGAAGCTCCGCGGCGGCGACTCGCGCAAGGTCGAGTCCGCCTCCGGCGACACCAACTTCCAGGCGCTCAAGACGTACGGCCGCGACCTCGTTGAGGTGGCCGGCAAGCTCGACCCCGTCATCGGACGCGACGAAGAGATCCGCCGCGTCGTGCGCATCCTCTCGCGCCGCACCAAGAACAACCCTGTCCTCATCGGCGAGCCCGGCGTCGGCAAGACGGCCGTCGTGGAGGGCCTCGCGCAGCGCGTCGTGCGCGGGGACGTGCCCAGCAACCTGCTCGACGTCCGCCTCGTCGCGCTCGACATGGGCGCGCTCGTCGCCGGCGCCAAGTACCGCGGCGAATTCGAGGAGCGGCTCAAGGCCGTGCTCAAGGAGGTGGAGGAGGCCGAGGGGAAGGTCATCCTCTTCATCGACGAGATACACCTCGTCCTCGGCGCCGGGAGGACGGAGGGGTCCATGGACGCGGCCAACCTGTTCAAGCCGATGCTCGCCAGAGGCCAGCTCCGGTGCATCGGCGCCACCACGCTGGAGGAGTACCGCAAGTACGTCGAGAAGGACGCCGCGTTCGAGCGGCGGTTCCAGCAGGTGTACGTCGCCGAGCCGAGCGTCGCCGACACCATCAGCATCCTCAGAGGGCTCAAGGAGAAGTACGAGGGGCACCACGGAGTGCGCATCCAGGACCGCGCCATCGTCGTCGCCGCGCAGCTCTCGGCGAGGTACATCATGGGCCGGCACCTGCCTGACAAGGCCATCGACCTGGTGGACGAGGCGTGCGCGAACGTGAGGGTGCAGCTGGACAGCCAGCCGGAGGAGATCGACAACCTGGAGAGGAAGAGGATTCAGCTGGAGGTGGAGCTCCACGCGCTGGAGAAGGAGAAGGACAAGGCCAGCAAGGCCCGGCTGGTGGAGGTGAGGAAGGAGCTGGACGACCTCAGGGACAAGCTGCAGCCGCTGACGATGAAGTACAGGAAGGAGAAGGAGAGGATCGACGAGATCCGGAAGCTGAAGCAGCGGCGCGAGGAGCTGCAGTTCACGCTGCAGGAGGCCGAGCGGCGCATGGACCTGGCCCGCGTCGCCGACCTCAAGTACGGCGCCCTCCAGGAGATCGACGCCGCCATTGCCAAGCTGGAGGGCGAGACCGGCGAGAACCTGATGCTCACCGAGACCGTCGGCCCGGAGCAGATCGCGGAGGTGGTGAGCCGGTGGACAGGCATTCCGGTGACCCGGCTCGGGCAGAACGACAAGGAGAGGCTCGTTGGCATGGCGGACAGGCTGCACACGAGGGTGGTCGGGCAGACCGAGGCCGTGAACGCCGTCGCCGAGGCGGTGCTGAGGTCCAGGGCCGGCCTTGGGCGGCCGCAGCAGCCCACCGGCTCGTTCCTCTTCCTGGGCCCGACCGGCGTGGGCAAGACCGAGCTCGCCAAGGCCCTCGCCGAGCAGCTGTTCGACGACGAGAACCTGCTCGTCCGCATCGACATGTCCGAGTACATGGAGCAGCACTCCGTCGCTCGCCTCATCGGAGCACCACCTGGGTAAGCACACTGAGCCACTGATCTTTGCTTCTTACTAAATGTTCATCTCTGAATTCTTTAGCTGTAAAGAAAGACCGAATTGGGTGCTCACATGATTAATTTATAATTCTGAATACTACATTCATGCTATTAGTGTTTATCTTTTCACATTTCACCCTCATCTCTGCAATTGTGAGTGTAAACAAAGACTGAATTTGGGTGCTGATTAAATTGTTTTTTCTGAATGCAGGTATGTTGGACATGAGGAGGGTGGGCAGCTGACGGAGCAGGTGAGGAGGAGGCCGTACAGCGTGATCCTGTTCGACGAGGTGGAGAAGGCGCACGTGGCGGTCTTCAACACGCTCCTCCAAGTGCTCGACGACGGCCGGCTGACCGACGGGCAAGGCAGGACGGTGGACTTCAGGAACACGGTGATCATCATGACCTCCAACCTCGGCGCCGAGCACCTCCTCGCCGGGATGGTGGGCAAGAACTCCATGAAGGTCGCCCGCGACCTTGTCATGCAGGAGGTATGTATGGATCAGTTCAATCTCCATTACAGAACTAGCAATGTACCTCTCTGATCTGCAATGTGGAAGATACTGAATTTCGTGTGGTTGTGTGTGCGCAGGTGAGGAGGCACTTCAGGCCGGAGCTGCTGAACCGGCTGGACGAGATCGTCGTCTTCGACCCACTGTCCCACGAGCAGCTGAGGAAGGTCGCTCGCCTGCAGATGAAGGACGTGGCCGTCCGGCTCGCCGAGCGGGGCGTCGCCCTGGCCGTCACCGACGCCGCGCTGGACGTCATCCTGTCTCTGGCCTACGATCCAGTACGTGACAGCAAATCCAACCCCATCTCCTTGTCGCCATGTTTCTGAACATTGCACACCATTGCAAACTCTGACTTCGCTTCAATGAACGACATGTAGGTGTATGGCGCTCGGCCGATCCGGAGGTGGATCGAGAAGAGGGTGGTGACGCAGCTGTCCAAGATGCTGATCCAGGAGGAGGTCGACGAGAACTGCACCGTGTACATCTCCGCCGCCGACAAGGACGAGCTGGCCTACCGGGTGGACCGCAGCGGCGGGCTGGTGAACGCCGAGACGGGGCAGAGGTCAGACATCCTCATCCAGGTGCCCAACGGCGCCCTCGTCGGCGGCGGCGGCGGCGAGGCCGCCAAGGCCGTGAAGAAGATGAGGGTCATGGAGGACGGGGACGAGGACGGCATGGACGAAGACGCCTGAACTCTGAAGTGAAGCCTGTGTCGGAGCGTGCAGTGTGCGTCTGTCAGATAAGCGTGTAGATGAGCGAGTGAGAGGCAGGCGCCTCCTGTTTGTTTTGGTTGGTCGTGTGCGTGTTGGGAAGTTGGTTTCTGTAAGGTCGGACCTGTTGTCGGCTCTCAGCTGGTGAGGCCTTGCGAATCAATCCATCTTCTCGTTTCGTTTCCTGTGTTTCTGATTTAATCAAGGAAACAGTTTCAGAAGAAAAGAAAAAAATTTTGTCTCAAGACGAACTGACGATTAGCTATGAGCTGGTCATATTCATCAACATACACATACATCTGAATCCGTCCCACCTGCGTTGAGACACTAATCATCATGGCTAGCCAACCATCGTCGGTCCACTTGAACAAACATGTAAAGAAACTATGGAACTGTTCTCCAAAACACTAATGCAGCTGATGCTGTCAGATGTTGCAAAAAGCTGTGAAATGCGTCTACACTGCTGCTACCCTGAAGTGCTTCACACTTTCAGAACCTATTTTTGTGTTCTGCTGGCATCATTTTAATTTTAATAAGAGAAAATATGCGGACCGGAGGGGAACCCCTTTTGTTCGAATTTGTCTGGCTGCTGTCTGAGCAAATAAACCAAGTATATTGATGCAGCCTCTATACAATAGTAAAAACTTATGGCTTGTTGAAATGAAGTGGGTTTTCCCACTACTGTACGTGTTGAACTCCTTCCTAAATCATGATGTAATGCACCAATGCATCACGATGGTTGCCTAACCTGGCTACTGATGATGTATTTTTCTTCATGCAGATGCAGTCAGTTCTTCGTAAGCAAGAGTCATTACTATAAAATCAAGCAAGAAGTGATTTTCGTAGGGCTCAAATCAGCGTGATGCCTGCACAAACTAATTCATCGTTCTCTTCAGCTCTTTACCTCTTACCAAATGCTCTTTGCCTCTTATCAAGTAGTACTATATATCAAATGGTTTATACAAAGAACATCGGCATAGTCAATAGATCTTCAGAAGACCACCAGTAGCATAGCAGCAAGAATCAAATCGAGCAGAATCAAGGAATGAACAAACGGCCCTAAACATATGTCCACCTAGTTTATACAGGGCAACTACCTGGCATTCTTCAGGAATGTTTCAACGGCATCATTATCACACCGGGACTTGTCTTCCTCTGAACCTGGGCGAGCCACTGCAAATATTTGAGTAGGAAAGACCGAGATCCATCACGGGCAAGGCGGGGCCTTGACAATGGTGGCTGCTCTCGGTGCGTACCATGCTGTGTACTCCACCGCCGCATCCTGCTCCACTCCCATCCTGGCCTCCTCGCGCCCTCCGTACAACACAATCGCATCCTCCTAGCTTGTTCGTAGTGTTCGAGGATGACCCACCATTGTCACCCATGTCAAAGACGACGTCGTAGATGGATTCTTCGCTTCATATGAGCAGACGACGACAACCGGAGCGTAGATGAACTCCTTGCCTTCAACGGCCCTGCGGTGCCCTGACAGGCCAACCAGGCTAGAGAAATGGCCGAGGCTGGTGCTAGCGCTAGAGCACGGCGGGCACGGCAGACACAAGAGCCCAGAAAATAGTTTTGAGAACAGCCTATATGTAAACTGACACTATGAAGACGTTGATTCCATCGGAGCACTCCGTTCTTGCCATCGAAAATTCACCACCACAATGTTGGAATCACTATAGCAATCATACTCAGCAATAAATGTAATATTTTAACAGTTAATACTATAAAGAAAAAATTTATACCCTAATCCACTTAACTTATTGTTTCCTGAATGATGTCTCTATCTCTTTAATTCTGCTTGACCAAACATCTAACACTACAACTTTCAGGTTGTAGTCGTAATTTAATTATGACATCGTCATGGATTAAATCTTCAACGCAGATAACAATCACTATTAAATAAATGTCAGACATAAACTTATTTTGGGTGGAACTCTTGCGCCACTGACCAAAATTATGCAAATAAGATACCGTTGGAAAGCTACAAACATATCCTATAACTTTCTTTTTGCCTCAACTCAAAATATGCACTGTTTGGTACTCCCTCCGATCCAAAATAAGTGTCATGGTTTTAGTTCAAACTCTGAGGGTGTACCATTAAAAAAACTAATTTTGTCCAGTTTTATGCACGATTCAGTGTACAGACAAAGAGATTGCCTTCAAGGTTCAAGCATAGAAAATGAGTTTGGGATGTACTGTACTTGTCAAATTTACATTGACAGGCCATAAAATTAGAACAAGACACAGCAAACAACTTCCATACTCCATACAAGCAAAGCTAGTTCAATATTCCATATGAAAAAGAAGTGATTGTATCTCGTCTTGAATTCTTGATATGTATATTTTATATTTATTTTTCACAAAATAAAATAGCTTTTGCCGCAAAACTGCAATTTCATCTGCTTGCATGTCATTACTGCCTCAAAAAGATAATGAGAACTATAGCATGTTACCCGTAAGTAATATGTTGTCCAGGACAGACCATAATTTAAGGATGACCGACTTGTGTCATACTCATAGTTGATGTCCGAAAAAATAAGTATCATGGTTGTCCACATTTAGTACAAATTCACAAATACGTCCGTGGGGAAGAAAAGAGTTTATACCTGAGCGCTGATTTCAGAAAGCAAGTTTGCTAAGTAAAACATGAGTGACACTGGTTCAAATCATCATAAGAATAAACTGAAAAGGCATGTATGAACAGTAATTGAAATTTTAGGGTATGCAGACTTACGCGGACTATCTGTAACTACAGAATTGGTGTCAGCATACTCAAGTTCCTCATCACTATGTTCATTTGAAGGCTTCTCAAGTAGTGACACTTAGGCAGGGACAACAACATTCTTTCCAACTTTAATCTGAAATGATGCAAATAAGAATGTGATCAGAATCTGAAACGCCGCTGGATAGAAAATTGCAACTGGTTTATAGTCTGTTCGTACAAGAAAAGTGAATAGCATAGAAATGTAATATATAGCAACATACCATAAATGACAATATGCAGCCAGGCTCAACAATTGCCAGGCCCTTAGATGAACATCATCACAGACTAAGGAGTTAGTGACTTTGCACACATATTCATTTATGACATTATCCCATATATAGGACCATGGATGAGAACATTTTGACCAATACTGCAAGCTTCCCCAATTAGAGAATTTAATATCTTGCACTGCTTTCCAATACTTGTAGCATTGCCCATGCAACAACGAACAAACGAAACGACGTACAAACTGCCCCTTTAGAAGTAGAGAGCAAATGCAACAATCAGGAGCTTTCTAACAGTGCAGTCCAGAACATAATGATGCCAGGGAGGTTTAAGCGGAGAAACTAGCATACTCTCAGATGGTCCTTCAATGACCAACTTCAGACATTTTGTAAGACACACCTCATATGGAGCAGTCAGCAGAACTTTTCTCTTGTCAGTACTTTTTCCTGCACCTTGGCCACTAGATGAATGCACATTATCACACAGTGTGTGTGTGTGTGTGGGGGGGGGGG
>CBMN010039814.1:0-11780 GCA_000582825.1 Hordeum pubiflorum
CGACAAACCTGGCGCTGCTCTCGCCGTCACGTCAGAGATGGGAAAGATGAAGACCCGCCCTCGTCCCCCGCCGCCGCGTCTAGCGTCAAACCCGACCCTACCCTGCCCTCGTCCCCCGCCGCCACGTCAAAGATGGGGAAGATGAAGACCCGCGGCTTGGGGTTGGCGATGGCTACCTTGTTGAACTCCTCGCCCATGTTGTCGAGATCCTCGGGGGAGGAGACTAAGATGAGCGCGTCGAGGCCCTAGTCGGGGAGATGGTACTTGACCGGGAAGTGTGGGCTGGTGGCGCCGCCGTCGGCGTCGGCAGGGGGAGCGAGCAGGTCCTGCGGCGCCACCCCATGCAGCACGGACACGACGAGGGGAAGAACGGGGAGGGAGTAGGATGGGCGGCGGCGACGTAGAGGAGCGGTGTTAGGGGAGGGGGAAGTGAGGAAGGAAGGAGAAAGAGGAGGGAGCACGAAGAGGCAGCAGCCGCTAAAACATGAAAAACCGAAAATGCCCTCGACGGGGCATGGAAATTACAGGCGGTGGCACGCAATATTTACCACCGGAGGGCGCACTGTTTCGATCTACAGTCGCCACTTTTGTTCCGACGGACGAGATCACGCAAAGCAAGATCCATCGGCCAAGAACGCATCAAGAAAAGCATCCGATGGACAGAATGCTCTAATCTCTAAGGAGCCAGGGGTTCTCCCAGTATGTATCTTACTGGATTCAAGGTCACATAAATGTATTACAATTAAGTTGCAAAAATATTTAAAAACAACAACTAAGCAACATTATCTGCTATTTATTCTATAATGTTTCGTTCTATGGCTGGGATGTTAATTGTTTAAAGCTTCATTTTCTTAATACATCAAAATGTGTAATAAAAATCATCTTTTTAGTTCAAAGCCATCACACATATGCATTATACAATATTTTTACAAAAAAAAAATCCATGTGCAACATGTATACAAATGAGCATGGAGTAGATAATCACCATGGGTATTGGAAAATATAGCGCTCCATCGTGCCATGAGTGCATGAAATTGAAAACCAAATAACCTTATTGCATGTATGGAATACATTGTGTTGAATGAATCAATTAAGATTGTAATGCAATGACAAGAATCATACCCGTATGAGTTTGTCAAAACAACAGGAATTTTCCATCCCCATTTAAAGATGTCGTCATTCAATGTAGGATTTGCAACTTGGAGCGCAAAGTTTACATTGACCATAGTATTTAGCATATTCTTATTGAAAGCGAGTCCAAAATGGAGACAATTTTTTATTTTGATCCAAGACGAGCAATATGGATAGCCCAAGGATACCCCAAGGCAATAAAATATGCAATGATGCATAGATTTGAAAATACATTAATCATGAGACCAAGTAAACCATTCTTCGTAACAAAGAATTACAATCTTACAATATCATATCCTGAGATATGGTACTTGTTGCTACCAGGCCAACTATCAAACAACTATGTCCACATAGAAATGTTCATATTATCATGACGACTTGGGTCTCGTGCATAGTGGGACATCGACTAAAATAATAATAAGAAAACATTAATAGTACGAGGGAAAATGTAATATATGATTATAGTAACGTACACAGAAGTTTAGACCCATGTGGTGAACCGGGATGTCTCTAACAAGGTAGATGTCGTGGCACACTAGTATCCAAACAAACATATTAAAGCAGTCAATGTCCATATAATCATCAGTTTTTAATATATTCCTTATTTGTCTCGAATTTAAACTAACCAATTGTGCTGAATCTAGATGAATATAGGATATCAGTAAACACATATATCAACATATTAATTTAAATTTGAGACAAATAAGAAACATATTAAAATGATGAATATATGGATGTTAATTGTTTTAATATGGTTATGCGGATATTAGCTTGTCGCGACATCTAGCTTGTAAGAGACATTCCGGTTCACTACATGGATCTGAACTATCATGTAAGACACTATAATCAGATATTACATTTTGCGTCATATTACTAATGTTTTATTATTATTATTTTAATTAATGTCCCACTATGCACGAGACCAAGTCATCGTGTCAATATGGACATTGCTAGATTTTCACAGTTATTTGATAGTTAGCATGATAGCAATGAGTATCATATCTCAGAATGTGATATCATAAGATTTTAATTCTTCATTACTAAGAGTAGTTTATTTGGTCTTAATGATTGATGTATTTCTAAATGTATTCATCGTTGCAGATTTTATCTCCTTAGGATATTCTTGGGCTATTCCTATTGTTCGTCTTGGATCAAAATAAAAAAATGTCTCTATTTTGGACCCACTTTCAATACCTACTCTCGGGAAGAATATACTTAAAACTATGGTCAACAATGTAAACATTACACTCCAAGTTGCAAACCTTGCATTGAATGACGACGTCTCTAACAGGGGATGCAAAGTTACGTTGTTCATATAAACACATACGGGTATGAACTTGCATCATAATTGATTCATTCACACACAATGTAACATTTGATAAATGGAGTGCTCTGTCGGGTTATTTGGTTTTTAATTTCATGCACCCATGTGACGATGGAGCGCTAAATTTCTCAATAACTAGGGTGAGTATTTACACCATGCTCATTTCTATACATGTTGCACATGTTTATTTTATAACAATGTTGTATAATACATATAAACGATGGTTTTGAACCAAGGAGACGATTTTTGCTATATATTTTAAAGTATGAAAGGAATGGAGCTCCAAACAATATCCCAGATATGGAACAAAGCATTATAGACCGCATCAATAGAGAGAAAAAAGCATTATAAGACACGTGTGTTGATCATGTGTTACACCACATCGTTAGGCATGAGACACATTTTAATAGCTTAGTAAAAAACTCGCTGCAGAGAAATAAGATTCAAAATAGATATTTCTATTATAGATTATGATACGTTCGTTGTGCGTGCTTACTAGTGGTAAAAAGAAAAGAAAAGGAACCGTAAACCACATTCTTAATTCATTTTACAAACAACACTGCATCGTGTTAAGTAGCGTTGTTTACATACATACAAAGTACATCCGGAGGTCGAATAAGCCATAACTGAAAAGCAAGATAAACTACGAGGTTTTATATTTGAGGTTAGGGACGGCTCTATGTTTTCAAGGGACCTAGGTCGAAGTCGGTGACTTGGTCCCTTAAAGTTGTGTACTATTGTACTACTGCTATACTACTATTAGTGCACTGTGAAACCATTAGGGTTCGACTCCCGTCCGGAGCGGATTTCTGACGTCTCATCTGAGTAGGCTCCTTTAAAAAAATATATGTACTGGATGCTAGTGTCCACAGATCTTATTTTTTAAAACCATTAGGGCAAACTTCCAATATAACCAAATTAATAGAGTGTATCAAATTGTAGGTCACCCACGCTACAATTGTCAAAGCTAAGCAGAACAAAGTTTGCGCAATTAACAGAATCTGTGGACGGGAATACTAGGACTGGCTTCCATTGCTGTACTGGGTTGTCATAAGATCTGCATCATGAACATGCATAAGCTAGCTTGCTTGACGGACTTACCGTACAACAGTGCAGGGTGCCGGTGGCGGCGGAGGGAGTCGGTGACGACAGACAGAGAGGGGCACGGCACTGTTGCCGTGGAGGTCTTCGGCAGCGTCGGAGGAGGAACGTACGGCACCAGCGAGGACGGCGCCGCGGTGACGCGTGTGCGCTCGCCGGAAGGCGATGTGCGGCGGCGCCGCAGCGTGATCGCGTGTCGGTTTGATTAGGGGTTAGGTCAGCCTTTTTTTCAGGGTTAGGGATTAGGTCAGCGCCTAGCTTATTTTTGTAGACGTGCGCAGGGTGGAGACCGATGGAACACTTTTCGTCTTTATACGGGCCAGGCCTGACCACATTTATTTGATCCTTTTCTGTTCTGTTGGGCTGTGTTTTCTCTTTGTGGGACGGATGAATCTCTCGTAGAAGCGTATGGAGAAATCAGACCGGTCTATTAGCACATACTAAAAAATAGAAAAATTAGAATGATGAAAATGCTCATTTTTTATATACAATGATAAAAAATCATTATTTTTTAATAGGTGGTCAACATTTTTTAATACACATTTAACATTTTCCCAATGCTTGTCTAACATTTTTAAAATACTTGTTCAACATTTTCTTCAAATGCTTGATTAATATTTTTATATACATGATCAAAAGATTTCATATTTTTTTAAAGAATAAAATACACTAGAGGTCCTAAAAGTATTCCAAGTGTGTTAAGTAGGTCCTAAAAGTTTGAAACCATTCATCATGGGTCCTAATTGCGTGCAAGTCATTTACTGCAGGCCCTAAAAGTATTTTAAGTATGTCAAGTAGGTCCTAAAATTCGTAGGCAAAATATACATATAGGACCCGCGGTGAACTAGCTAGGTTAGCAAGAGTTTTTTAGACAAATGAGTGGATTGAGGAGCCTATGAGCGATAATGTATCTCTTCTTACAGACGATGTAACCGTTATTTCCAATTAATAAAGTTATTCCTTAAAAAAAAGGTTGGGCGCGCTTTACTGCAACGTTGATGTTGTTGGCTTTTTATAATTATTTTACCCCCTCTGTTTCAAAATATTGAGATTTTTCGAAAGTCCTATAGTTACAGCCCAAATGAAAGAGAACATGTATATCGTTTATCACGAAAGGTGGGCCGACATGTCAAACTGAACTCCTATGGATTGCAATATGACTCGAACCTCCAAGGTCCGCCACACATCTCTTCTCTGAAAAGGCTTTGACTCCATGTCTTCCCACTAGTTCCATAAGGGACTCGAAGGAAGATAAATTCATAAGCACCAATGATATTGAAGAGGCATACCAGAGATGAGTAGGAGACACCTCAACACCCGGTTTGAGGTGGGGAAAGGTTAGGATGGGGTTGAGCCACAACATGTCGTTGTCTGCTGATGTCAAAATGCTGGCTGTGATGCGGGGCGCGCCTCGTTCGGATCTCCTGCTCGATCCGGAACCGACACTCCGACGTCAGCATAGCATAAGTAGTCTTCTTCCTGCATGTTTACCTTGGACCTGAAAACTAGGCCCGACGACAACGGTCCAGGCTTGGCGACCTGAAGCCCCCCGTCCGCTCCGAGGGATGGCCAGGTATAGTTTAGTTTGAGGCATCCACGTGTAGATGTTGTTATTTTTTAATACTAATACTAATAGAACTGGAACTAGAAAGTGCCCCGACCCCGAGAGCGTAGGAAAAGGGATAGCGCGCGGCCACCGGGAGGCGAGCGCGCGAGATCCGTGAAACCGGGCACGGGAACCACGTCCACCCGTTCCGGGCCACCTCCACCTCCACCTCCCTCCGCCTCTGTTTCTTTGGGCTCTCGCTTCCACTCCACTCCGCCCTCCTCGCGCCGCGCCACCGCCCACCCCTCTCTCCCCTCCATGGCTCCATCCATCTCCCCCTAGAAAACAAACACCACCATCACCGACGACGCAATCGCCACGCCCGCCACCTGCTCGACGGATTGCCTTGGAGGAGGATGACGACACCCATGGCCTCGCTCGACCCCTCGCTCGCCACCGCCGCTGCCAGGCCGCGACTCGCCGCCGCGGGCGCGCTGCGTCGCGGCGGCGCCGTCCTCCAGCGGGGACGCCAGCGCCGCGGCAGGTTCTCGTGCCGCGCGGGATCCGCCGCCTCGGAGATGTATGTCATGCCTCGCTGCCTCTCTGTTTTTTTTTCTCCCTCTCGTAATCTGTCAGTGTGATTTGGTGAGACTCCTGAATCCTGGAGCTTGGGGGCGATGGGCTGGGGGGGCGGCCAGAACACGTTTTGGGCATTGAATCCTGGAGGAAGCGCAACTAATGATAGCACAACCACGGAAAACGGATCTAGCGCACTTGGATCCCTGAACCGGCATTGCCATTCACGACCCTAATGGCAGATGTCAATCAAACCAACCATCGATCCAGGGGTGAATCTAATGCAGTTCCACACAAGCTCAGGCGAGAAAATTCAGTGTTTCTGAAAGTGGCATGCAAGACATTTCCCATTCTAGCATTTCAGATACAGACTAAACTGAATCTGATGCGCTGGACCCATGTTTCAATGCCATCCTGCCATCAGGTTACTCTTAGTTCACCGCTTGCCGTTTTTCCGCTTCACAATGCTTATACTATGTCTATGTGCATATGGGGATTCAGTAAAGTTGACAAACTGAAACACTTCATTTTAGATAGTTCTCTGCACACATGCAGCTGTGCAGTCTATTACCCGCTTCCATTTTCAGGATAATTTGATGACTACAGCTTATATGTTTTGCTATTTACTACAGAACAAAGGAGAAAAGCAGAACAGATCCTTCAAAGTCGGATTCGGTGCTACTCTGGGTATGTTTAGAGCACCAGGTTAAGTATGGCGAGCATGTTGGTATTGTAGGTTCGACAAAGGAGCTTGGGTCATGGAAGCAACACGTCGAACTGGATTGGACAGAGGATGGCTGGGTCTGCCAGCTTGAGCTCCCTGGCGAAGCAGCTGTGGAGTTCAAGTTTGTGATAGTCTCAAAAGGAGGAAAGGAGAAAACATGGGAGGACGGTAACAACCGCGCTATCGAGCTGCCAAAAGGTGGTACACTTGATATAGTATGCAACTGGGATAGGACAGAAGAGCCTTTAGGTTCTTCGGGAACATCAAAGGCTGCTAGAGCATCCAAACCACAAACGGCTGGAGATGTTTCAGACGCCAATTTAGCACCAGAGACTGGGTCGAGCACATTTGGTGGGCAATGGCAAGGTAGCGAAGCTGTTTTCATGAGGTCAAATGAGCATCGGAATAAGTCGAGTGACAGGATGTGGGATACAGCTGGGCTTGGTGGAATGGCGCTGAAATTGGTGGAGGGTGATAAAGTGTCTAAGAACTGGTGGCAGAAGGTAAGTTAGCTTTATTTGTTTTTAACCCTGTCAAAAAGGTCTAATATTCCATATTCTATTATTTTAAAAGTGAAAGCTCAACACTGAAATTTAAATATCAGCAGATGGAAGTGTATGGTACTTTCAGGACCCCACATGAGCGGATGCAGCAATGTTGTATAGTTGCTAGTTATCTGTTTCCCTTTTGGCAGTAGTTGTCATAACTGAAAGCATCTCTTGCGAACATGTTAAAGAAAAACTGGTTTACGTCTCTAAGGACCTTGCATTGTGCAAGGCCTAAGGCTCTCACGTTGGTCATTGTTGTGTTTAAATATTTAACCTTTCTTTTATGAAACTAACAAAAGATAACAATCAGTGGATGGTGCAGTCCGCACCCTGTGACTTGATGTCTTTTTAGAAAAATTACATTCAATGTAATGCTGAAATAGCTTCCTTTAATAAGCGTTTTTTCTTGCAGTTAGATCTTGTTCGCCGGCTTGTGTCAGAACCTGTTGATGACCAAAGTAGTAGATTGGAGGCTCTTATATGCTCTGCTATTTATTTAAAGGTTTGTCCAACTGCACTTTACTATGCTATTTGCCATTATGTTTCTTGGAAAACTAATTTTCCCTTCTAAAAGCATTCATCTGAAAACATATGATCTGCTATTTATTTAAATGTTACTTGAATTGCACTTTAGTATACTACTCCTTCCGTCCCAAAATAAGAGACTTGTTTTGGGATGGAGGGAGTATTTGTCAGCATTTTCCTGGAAAACTTATTTTGTTTGTAAATTTTATAATCTGAGAACAGAGACTAGTAAAAAGTATATTAATATATTTTTAATTGGTTCCCTCTATTGCAGTGGATTTATACAGGTCAGATATCTTGTTCTGAAGATGGTGGTCATTACCGACCCAACAAACATGCTGAGATATCAAGGCAAATTTTCCGTGAACTTGAAAAGATGTACTACGGAAAAGGCATATCACCTGAGGTTTGCTCATTCCATCACAACTGTTAGATAGCCATCAGCATCAATTCCAAGTATTTGACTGTTTGTAATTTTGATCACTGTGCCTTTAGCTAAGATGAACTAGTCTGACTTTAGTACTGTCACTTTGTTACTGTTATATAATTCTTTTGCTAACAATGCAATGCTTAAGGTTAATTAAATGTGCAACGTAATACTTATTAATTAGCAATTATTCATCACTTACATATTTCCATGTACATTCATGCAGGATGTGCTTGTGATTCGCAAAATTCATCCTTGTTTACCTTCGTTTAAGTCGGAGTTTACTGCCACTGTCCCTCTAACACGAATTCGTGATATTGCTCATCGCAATGACATCCCACATGAGCTCAAGGTGATGATCTCTTCAGAGAGTATATAGTAACTTCCCATCGGATTATTTGCAACTCACTTCATCTTGTACTGTCAACAGCAAGAAATCAAGCATACCATACAAAACAAGCTTCACCGAAGTGCTGGCCCTGAGGATCTTGTTGCTACAGAAGCCATGCTTACTAGGATTACAAAGAATCCTGGAGAATACAATGACGCTTTTGTCGAACAATTCAAAATATTTTATAGCGAACTAAAAGACTTCTTTAATGCCGGCAGGTTGTCTAACTCTTTATTTCTCATATTTTCTACTAGAATATCTATTTGCTAAACTAAACTAATAAAACTTTGACTCTTTCTGAACTTTTTGATCCTACTGAAAGATATTGACATCAGTTCGGAATTTCTAATTCCTGACCTATTGCGTTTAGAAGTATTGATACAGAAATACAATTTTGATAGTGATAAAGAATTAAGGACAGAAGATTGCACCAAATCAATAAACAAAAAATTAATGGCAGAAAACTTCTTTTCTATAATATGGTAGAAGACTTGTATGTCCTTAGGGACCTTATGGAACTGTTCTCATAAAAAATAAAAAGGAGCTGCCCAGAAACATGAGAATAGAAGATTTACTGCAGTTATTCTGGTAGTAAGCATTTCATATATTTACCATGATACTAACAAAGTTATAAACAATAATTCAACATGAAGCACAGTGGCATAAATTGGAGCTAGTAAAAGATATAATTATAATTTAAACTATATATTGACCCTACCTGCTCTGATGTGCAAGTAAGAATTTATAATACTAAATGTTAGTACTTGACTAATGTATATTAGATGTGTAGTATGTACTGCTAGAGTGCTAGTTTTCACACAACCTTGAAGCTAAAAGAGACAATTCAATGAACAATTATAAATGCAGCCCCTTCACTGAGCATCAAATGTTTTCTATAGCGATGAACACTTATCCGATGGTCATCAAATGGTTATGTATAGGAATGATAAAAAAAATCATTTTGATGCATGATATGTAACATGGTATTTGGCAATTCTGCAGCCTGTTTGAACAACTGGAATCCATCAAGGAATCTTTGAATGATTCTGGCTTAGAAGCACTGTCATCATTTGTCAAAACCAAACAGGTAAATTTTACTAAAAACAGTGATTTTTCGTTCTTTCATATTTCAGCGTGTTATACAAGCTAATAATCTGCTGGTGGTACTTCACAGTTTTCAATTATTCAGGCACATTTCTGTGCTTTCTTTTTAAATTCAAACATTTCTGCCCTCTGATCATCTAATATGAACAATCAAACAACGTTTAGAAATGTGAATTATGTTACCAAGTTCTGCATGACGTCATTCTATATGCTTGCAATTGTATAGGAAGCATCTAACTCCAGCTTGTTTCAGTGGCGTTCACGATGCGCTGCAGTCTTGTGAATCTGAATACCTTCATAAGATATGATGCTTACATATACGTACTCAGTGATAGACTGTCCTTACTAGCTTATTGTGTGTCATGATAGTCTACTTTCTACCATTTCATTTGTAGAGTTGTAGAATGGACCCGTTACTTCAGTTATCATATATCATTCGTATATTGTCTTATGGAAGTTCTTTTATCGAGTATTTTCAGAGTTTGGACCAAGTGGATGCTGCGAACATTCAAGTTGTGATGAAGACCTTGCAGTCATTGTCTTCATTGAGATCAGTTCTAATGAAGGGCCTTGAAAGTGGCCTTAGAAATGATGCGACTGATGCCGGTATAGCAATGCGACAAAAGGTTATTTGATCGAAACACAACTCAGAAAGTTTGTTCAAATTTGCTGCATACATTTTCAATTATATTTACTTGTTCTGCAGTGGCGCCTTTGTGAGATTGGTCTTGAGGATTATTCTTTTGTTTTGTTAAGCAGGTAATGAATTCATTAGCTTAAACCAAATTTTGTGCTTTCTTACAAATCATATCATGTTTTTTGTCAACGAACGTTATTAATTTGGTCTTCATCAGTTATAGTTTGCAGAACTGTAGAATAAAGGGCTATTTGTATCATTGAGCTACAAGTCGTAGAACAATTTTGCAGCACTGTAGAATAAAGGGCTATTTGTATCATCAAGCTGCAAGTTGTATCGTGTATCACAACTCGCAACTGTCCTGACCATCCTGACAATCATCGCCCACACGCCACCCTTTCAAGCATTGTCTTCAATTGCTACACCTAGCCACGTCCTCAGGCCCCTCCCACCCCATGCACCAATGTAGTCCTGGGCCAGGGGCACGCCAAATTGAAGGACCAAGCCCACCTACTCTTCTTCCTAGGAAACCATTCGCTTCATTCCCACCTCTCATACCCTACCCACGCAAATGAAAGGTACGCCCTGAGCGCACCTACCCCATGAGGGAGCATGTCTTACTGGCATTCCTGGAGGGGGAAGGCAAGGTTCTGGAATTGCTGGTCCAGTAGTACAGAATGCTAGCGATTCTGTCATTGCCACCCTGCATTCCAGCTCGAGGTTGCGCTGTATTTCCAGGAGGGAGGAGAATAGGAGATGTTGTGGGCTTGTTTCTGGGTGTAACACATCACGTGCTTATTGAACTAGAGCAGATGGCAGTACATGGTAGCGTGTCAAGCACTGTCCAGCTTAGCTAGACATGCACAATACTTCAAGGGCACGCTGGAGATCGAGTTGGCTTATGTAAGTTAGTTCAGGATATAGTTAATCTGGTTAGCTATCATATCTCTGAGCTAGATATGGTTGTTAACAGCACCAACTTAAAGACGTTGTCATCAGCTGATTGCTTGGTAAGAAATAATCAAATTCTCTTTTGGTAAACAAAGTTAACAGAGTCCGCTGTTACAGCCAGGAACAAGGTCCGCCATTGCTGGGACACCCACACCTTGCGTACACCACGTTGTTATCCGATGTGATCAAAGCCTGAGATCCTCATTCTTCCCTGCTGTTGATTCCCTTGCACTAAAGCTATAACACTCACTGTATAGAAATAAAATAATCCAATGCTTCTGATTCATTTTAGTATAAGGTACGCTGGTAGGTAATTGACACAACATATTGTCTTGTACTTTGTTTAGCTCACTTATGTTAATAGATAAATAACACTATCACTTATGTCTTGTACACTGGAACGGTACCGACCGCTGCTAATTTATTTTGTAAGTTGTTTGAGTTCATTTGCCTGGCTATGTTAACATTTTGAGTTGTCAGAATAAAGGATCTACCTATATAAATTTAGATTCTTCTTCTGGAGATACATTGAGTTTATTTGCTTTGCTCTTGTGCCATAACAGATATATCAATGGTCTTGAAGCTTCAGGTGGATCAGCTTCACTTGCACAATGTGTGGCTGGAAATACAAGTGTATGGGACGATACCCTTGATGCCCTTATTATTGGCGTCAATCAAGTTAGCTTTTCAGGTTGGAAGCCAGAGGAATGCATTGCTATAGAGAATGAGCTTCTTTCTTGGAAGAAGGAAGGTCTATGTGAAAGTGAAGGTGCCCTTTTCTTCTTTAACATCTAT
>CBMN010039819.1:0-12995 GCA_000582825.1 Hordeum pubiflorum
TTTTTTCTTGATGTTACATCACACAAGCTATGGTGTACATCGCAAACAGTTTTTTCGAAGGGTGTCTGATTCATGTGTCGTCTTTGGACCATCCTGCAGTAGTGTATACATGTTGTCATTACCGTTGACCCATAGTGCGACCTACTACGAACTGTGTCCATATCAGAGGATGCCACTATCGATAGATTATACACTTTGTAGAGGTTAGTACACTGTACCCACACCACAGAACTCATGGCCTCGTGCTCCCATTCGGGTGGACCAATGACATTCCGACAAAACCAATCTATTGCATGACACTCTCCCGGCCACTCTGACAAACTCCCCTTTGGGTTGTGCCATGGGTGGACCCAGTGTCAACTCGTGACACCCGCCACCTTTGTGGTCGCCACTGTCGTGGCAAAACAAACTTGTCCCAAACGGGGACATCGGATATCCATAAAACTCGGGCACACAAGGTTATTGCCGCCTACCTGATCAGGGTAGCGCACACACATAACCTTCCCTCGTTGGAGGCACCGGCGAGAGGCATGAAAATATACCGCATTAGGACCTCCCATCCAGGCACGTATGGTTGAACTAGTGAGCTCGATTCGGTGGCACCATGACTCAACCAACAGATTTTTTCAAATTCGATCAATGTAAGGTTTAACTTGAACAGTGATGAGCTGAGCCATAATAAAATAACACAATGAAATGATAATGCATATGAGCATGATGTCAACATGAGCAGGGATGGGCAACGTAACAACTTAGCATATGAATCATCATCAACAATAAATCATTCATTTTACGAGATGCAAATGAGCATGGCAGAGTTATGATCATGCATATGACAAGTATTTTCATAACAAAAGATAATAATCCATATGAGCATATCATTATCACTAGCATAAAATAATTACAGGAATGAAACATGGGAATAATAATACTAGCAAATAATCATTTAACTCACTAGAATCAAATGAACATGGCATGATGATGAGCATGGATCCACTAGTATATATATAGCATTTAGTGAAATAAAAAACAATTGTTCAATCACTAAAGTGAAAACCATGGCTACTGCATGTCCATCATGCAAGTGGCTATCATGGCTTGCCTGGGGATGAAGGAATCATCTAGAAGAAGTGCGATGAACTCTCGGAAAGATTTGCCAGAAACGTTTCTCTCCCGACGGAGCTGATTAGAGGGCAAGGGAAAAATAATTAATTTTTAGAATGTGAGAACATAGTAAAAATGACACCAATGGAACGAGCTCGACGAATATAGAACGTGGGCTTTTGAATCACCTGAATCGGAGTCACGGTTAAAGAGATACAGCCGTTCGTTCATTAGGCAGAAAAAGAAATAAAAACTATCCATTTCTGCCCTTAAGGAACGAACGCTCGCTATTTAACCGTTTCGGCCGGCGGCTGAAAAAACTGAAAGCGCATTTTGAAGAATACGCCTTCAGGTAGCGAAAACGTACTCTGCTCCAGTACAGAGGCAAAATACGCTTTGCCCGAACGAAAAAGCACTCCACCAAATGCGTTTCCACTTACTCCGCGCGGGCCGAGGCAACAAGCCCCTTACAGGCAGGGCCCACTGACGAGGGGGGGATCGCCGTCTTCTTCCTCCTGTGTCCGACTGGGACAGAGAAGGGGCTTGACGCCAGCGCTCGTCCCAGCGGCCCTGGTCATCTCCAGCAGAGCCTGGACCACCGGAATGACCAACATGAGGATCCGGCTAAGGGCTCTGCCCTTGCCGGAGAGCAGCAGAGCAAACATGGCTCCGGTTCGCGGTGGACGGCGGCCACGGCGATATCGGGCATGGCACCATGGGCCGCCAGAGAGGCAGGGGAAGGGCGGAGAAGCTCCGTCTGACCTCGGTGGTGAGAATGGTGGAGAAAAGAAGGTGAAGGGAGCTGGGCATTGCTCAAATTTAGGCCAAGGCCGGCGGCAATGGATCAACCACAGGAGGGAAGGAGAGCTCCAAAAGCTCAATTAGGTGGTCGGGGAGGATGCTAGGAGGGTGGAGGAGGGGCTGGTGAGGTCTAGAGACTCGGGTACGGGCTATTTATAGGTCGGGGCGAGTTTGCCAGATGGGTCCGGCCATGACGATGTGTCGCCGGCGCTCTGGCGCTCCGAGGTCACGCGAAGGGAGAGGGGAGGGCATTAGAGGGTTTACGTGACGTGGAAGAGCTCGGGGACATGTGGAGTGAGCTCGAGGACGATGCAGTTACGGGGTCATGGTAGAGGGGACGTGGGCAGGGCACAGACGGGGCTGCCGTGACGCGGTGGGGAGGAAATAGGAGTGGAAAGGGCTCCGGGGATGGCGCGTGGCCAATGCGGATCCGTTTCACATGCTCAGACACGCGGGGACGGCCGGGAAGACGAGGCGCGAAGCAAGACGACAATCGGGCGCGGCCAAAGCAAGCAGAGCACGCGTTTGGCATGCCAGACCGCATGGTCCCCGCGTGAACCGACGCGTGCACGGTGGCTCGGCGTGGCCGGCCATGTCTAGTGTGTAGTCTATCCAACATGGGGCCTCCCTAAAGTGATGGATCAACAAAAGGAGCTTTATGTTGATGGGATGTATCAGATACAGTTTGCTGTAGCAAACTTGGGCTAGAAGGTGTGTTCAAAATACTTGATCAACAAGCAAAGAAAGTTATCACAGAGGTTTAGGGAAGGAAGGACTACAGTCTTGTGAAATCGGAGATGATTTGGACAAAGATTTAGGATAGTTGATTTGCAACTGCAAATCTAGTCCACAAAAGGGAATTGGAAGCTGCACTCACATGGAGTTTTGGATTGGGCTGAAACTTGGTAGAGCATGATCATTTACAGATAAGAAGACACTGTAAAATTTCATACCATTTAGATAAATAAAAATGGTACTTTCTTCACAATGCCCTTCTCTGAACAGAAACTTAGGAAACTTCTTGAGAATAATTGGCTAAATTAAATGTGCCCAAATTTGGCAGAGGGAAGTTATAGAGGTATGATCATGCTCTGGTAAATTTTCAGTAATACTGAAGCAATATAAACTATAGTTGCTTCACACACTGAAAATATTGCCAAAAACAAAGAGTTGAAGGTGTGCTCACATAGATTGTTGTATAGATCTGAAATTTGGCGTCGGGTCATGATGTGGGCATAAGGAGGTGTTGGTAAAATTTCAACCCATTTGGATACTTCTAGCTGGTACTTCCTTCACAAAGCTTCCCACTGGACAAAAACTTGGGGAAATTTTCTGATGAAGATTAACTAGGCAAATGGAGATCAATTTTGTCATGGGGCAATTATTTGGATATGAGAGAGTGCTTAAAAAGTTTTAGGGCAATCCAAAAAACATAAGTGGCACTTCCTTCACAAAGTGCCATTCTGGACAGAATAGAAAAATGAATATTCCTGAATNNTTTTTGAACTAGGCAAGGAAAGGTTTTGACATATTTGTGGAAGATATGATCCAAATAATTTATGAGAATTTTGTGAGAGTTTATGGCAGGATAGAATATAGGTTGCCTCACAACCTAGGATAAAAAGGATTATTCCTTCAATAGAAAAAGGAATATTCTCAATAAGTAAATATTGTGTTTGGACCAAGATTGAAATGACATGATCTTGGAAAGGATTTGAGAGTCACAAGCCACTTGGGAGAGGAAGAAGAGATGATCTTCCCAGGTTTCAAGACCACAAAGCCACAGAAAAGGAACTCCAAATAAAAATTCAAAGAAAACCAAAAGAAAAAGAAAGGGCCAAAATTTGAGGTGTCACAAACCTACCCCCTTTACAAAAATCTCGTCCTCAAGATTTTGTTGCTCGGGGAACAAGTATGAATATTATGACTTAGGAAACCGTTTCCAACTCAGGTGTCCTTTTCCTTTATAAATTGTTCCCACATAATTCCATATGATCTGATTACCTTGCTCTGGGTAGTTTGCTTCACCATACCCAACATTTTGACAAGTCTTACCAGATATGTTCAATCTTACGCTGACTTCAATTCTTTCATATCTGCCAACTGAAATGATATATTATTATGACTGGAATGTGTCATATTTCCCACAAGTTCGGGAGGGATTTCTAGTTGACGGGTCATTCTTATATCCAGAACTGATAGTATTCCATGGAGTTGTGAACAAACTTTCTTTGGTGGACACAAAACCTTTTAATCCTTGCATCAGGTTATTCAAGTAGATGCATGTTCTCTAGTTCCAAAACAATGTTGATAATCATAACGGTTCTCTTGGCGGAATCTGGCTACTTTCAGGGAGCTCTGAGGCATCTTGGCTGATCCCACTGTCTTGAGTATCAAATCCGTACCAAAGATTCGATTGTTGCGTGTCGTGACCAGAATAAAGGAGTAACATCTTATAGCAATAGCTTCTAGAAACTTGACTAACGGTGGTTCTGGCAGAAGAATCTTGTTCACGGCAGGCTATCCTTTCATTGGGTACTATATATGAGGAAACATGATCCGAGACTGCTGTTCTGCATTTCCATTACTCATCCTGTCGGTATATCCATAGGTCGTGCGATGCTTTGACACGGTCGCTGGAGTCAAACTGCTGAGTTGGCCTTTGGTCTGACATGTCAAACTTGGATATTTGATTTTGACAATTCCGAGTATATATCGTTGGACAAGCGGGTTACCTTGATTTGAGGTCCTTACAAACGGAGTATACCCCTTGGGTGTAAAATCATGGTGATTGATACAGAATCAGACTGTCTTGGGTGTCCGTACCATATTGTTCAGGCAACAATTATCGCACCTGCGTTGTCGATCTTGTCCTTCATTATTGTTCTCTTTTCCTGAATCCTTTGCCGAAAGTGCTTGGCCATATATATTCTTAATTCTTCATGTGACCATAGGTGTTGTCAGATGCAATATTCCGGCAAGCATACCTTATCCTTATTCATGACTCAAGTCATAGGATATATAACAGGTTTACATGTACTGGTGTGAAGCTTATTGTTGTCGGCAATCATACAAAACAGTGACAAAGGTTAATGATATCATTTTGTTGGGCATGAGGAAGCTGGTCTTGATAGCTACTGCCAAGACTGGGGGTCCCAATGGGGCCTTTTGTCATAGCTTGTTAGTCTTTGCATCATACTGAGATGCATAACTGGTTTTCATAACTCATGTGGTTGTCGGATTCTTCACCGTGCTTGCGTCATCGTATGGGTGACTTGCATGACCTGGGCAGCATGCTCACAATATATATGCAAGTATGTATAGCTGAACATTGGATTCCTGAGGCAGACTTGTGTCCTGGCTGATTCTTGCTTCTGACCAAATTGTTGTTGAACTGATTCCTGAGATGCACTACCAACTGACTATGTAATATCTTGCACCAATGCTGCCAACTGTTTGTAGTGTCCTACTAATGAAGATCAGATAGCTTGTGCTGGAAGCTATCGAGAGTATCGTGCTGAAGAAGATTGAATAGCTTACGCTCGATGCTTTCCCCAGATAGTGTGCTGAAGAATACTGGGTACCGTACTTCAGAAGCTTCTCCTCCTTGTTGCTTACTGGGGAAGGCTCGGTGCCTTATGTCAGAAGCTTTATGCGGTATCTTACCAAAGAAGACTGAGTATCTTATGCTAGAAGTTATCCACATATCGTATTGAGGAAGATTTGTAGAGCCTTGCGTCACAAGCTTCTCTGGTAGCGTGCGGTGGAAGATTGGGTTGTTAACACGAGAAGCTTTTCACTGTGATATGCTGACTGAATGCCATATAGAGAACCTTCATACTCCTGCTGTTGGTTTCTTGTATGAAAAGAATTTGTCGGACTATCCTTCTTACTGGGTACTGGATACATGGCACATTCTGACTTGCTTCTGAGGGATAGAACGTTTCAAATTTTACTCAAAGCGGAACCAACCTTGTTTATGAACCATACCTTTGACTGAGAATATAAGATGGGTCTTGCACACACTTGTCTTCCTGCTAGTTACTGTTGTAAAGATTTCACCACTGATGTAAACTTGATGTTGATAATTGGTCTAGGATGTCATTTGCAGTCAGACTAGATATTCCCAAAATAATGCAGTCAACTGAGAAGTCCATAATGTTTAGGTGAGCTTCCAAATATTTGAAATCCTTATAGATTCTTCGAGTCCGGCGTCGGTTGATGAGCAACTTTCATAAGGGGAAAATAACGTGACACCGAAGGCCCAAAGAAATAAGCAAAATAAACAACTCAAACAAAAGCACACAAGGCATCAAGGTTACATACAAACAAAATCACATTTTACTACTATACAGAACAATATGCATACGTACCTAAGCACACAAATCTTGCAAGAACTCTGGCACTACAATCTAATATGCTGTGGCAGCATGCACGGAGATGAATCCACATGTGGGGTAGTTGGTGTAACCAAGAGCCAGCTTAACACTGATTGCATCTAGACGGGGTTAGGGGTGAGGACGGACTTGGTGACCATGTGGTGAGACACGAATTTCATGACCACATCATCATCAAGGGGACGGAAGGGAACCATACCCGTCCAAATAATGGGTGATAAGGTAAGATAGCGGTGGGAAGCAGAGTCTGCTGGCATTGCCCTTTCCTAGTAACAAAGACAAGTAAGGGTTGCCAAAGCGATGTGTTAGATGGCAAGGTTAAGGCCAGAAACATGTCTACCACCGGAACGATAGGTGTGGCTGAAGAAACTACATTGGCATGACACCTGTGGATCAATCCTACAAGTGATCAACACCACTAGGTACCTCGGCATTACTCCGCTGGGACAGAGATGACACCAAATGCCAAAGAGTAGATATGCAAAATTGGAGGGTGCATGTAGTGGATCTAAACCGATACCACCCACACTCACGGGATAAGATCGTTAGCGACAAGATAATATGTCTACATGCATGCTATGCGACAAGCAAATGCAACAACGAATTGCAGAACACCAACTAGACTCTATACTACCGATTTCTAATGCTCGCGCTGACTAGGGCTTCCTAAAGCCAGACCTGCTCTAATACCAAGCGTTTTGGCACCTCGGCTCAGAAGAACCGGAACACCCCGTATTCCAACCCAAGGATCAAGTCTTTTGGAATATGACACTGCTTAGCATAGAACAAATCAACTCTTTATTACAAATAAGTGAGGTATAAGGATTCGAGTATTACAAAGGATTACATCGGCACGACAACACTACGCCTGCTAAGGTAGCTCTACGCTAGTAGTGGAACAATTCGTAGCAGCGGAACACCGACGGTGGTGATGGACTCCACTCCGTAGGGACTCTGGCTGGGACACGTCCTAGAGCACAAACTTTGGATCCTCGACAAGCAATCAATGACGGCATTACCCGCAATCTGGCATGACACGCAAGGTGAGTACTTTGAATGTACTCGCAAGTTCACAACAACCAATGCAATCAAGACAAACAATAACATGTCATTTACAGGTTAATAGATAATGAGCATGATGATACTAGAACAACATGAGAGTTAGCATGGCATGTACATGTTACGCGTGGTATGAACATGATGATACTAGCACTAGCATNNNAGGGAGGGTCGATGTTTAAGGTCCCATGGACCAACTTACTTTATTCAGAGGTTACTTCGTAAGCACCGTAGATAACCACCTTACTTACCACTGTGATCATCACACGATCACATCATGATCAACCATCGTTATCATCTCGTGACCACTTAAAGATCAACCAACTTCTTTTTCTCATAGAACCAGGGTTGTTTATTACACATGTTATTATTACTGTTGACCCATAACGTGACCTTCTACGAACTGTGTCCATATCCGAGGATGCGACTATCGATAAATTATACACTCTGCAGAGGTTAGTACACTGTACCCACACCACGGAACTCATGGCCTCGTGCTCCCATTCGGGTGGACCAACGGCATTCCGACAAAACCAATCTATTGCATGATACTCTCCCGGCCACTCCAACAAACTCCCCTTTGGGCTATGCCATGGGTGGCCCCGGTATCAACTCGTGACGCCCGCCACCTTTGTGGCCACCACCGTCATGGCAAAACAAACTCTTCCCATACGGGGACATCGGATATCCATAAAATTCGGGCACGCAATGTTATTGCCACCTACCTGATCAGGGTAGCGCGCACACACAACCTTCCCTTGTTGGAGGCATCGGCGAGAGGCATGCCAATAGACCGCATTAGGGCCTCCCATCCAGGCACGTGTGGTTGCACTAGTGATCTTGATTCGATGGCACCATGACCCAGCCAACAGATTTGTTCAAGTTCGATTAATGTTAGGTTTAATTTGAACATTGATGAGCTGAGCCATAATAAAATAACATAATGAAATGATAATGCATATGAGCATGATGTCAACATGAACAGGGATGGGCAAAGTAACAATTTACCATATGGATCATCATCAACAGTAAATCATTCATTCTACGAGATGCATATGAGCATGGCATAGTGATGATCATGCATATGACAAGTATTTTCATAACAAAAGATAATAATCCATATGAGCATATCATTATCACTAGCATGAAATAATTACAAGAATTAAACATGGGGATAATAATACTGGCAAATAATCATTTAACTCGCTAGAATCAAATGAACATGGCATGATGATGAGCATGGATCCACAAACATATATATATATATATAGCATTTAGTGAAATAACAAAATAGTTATTCAATCATTAAAGTGAAAACCATGACTACCGAAAGGCCATCATGCAAGTGACTGTCATGGCTTGCCTGGGGATGAAGGAATCATCAAGAAGAAGTATGATGAACTCGCGGAAAGATTTGCCGGAAATGTTTCTCTCCCAACGGAGCTGATTAGAGGTCAAGGGAAAAATGGTCATTTCTAGAATGTGACAACATATTTAAAATGACACCAACGGAACGGGCAAGATGAATAGAGAACGCAGGCTTTTGGATCACCTGAATCGGAGTCACGGTTAAAGAGATACAGTCGTTCGTTCGTAAGGTAGAAAAAGAAATAAAAACTGTCCATTTCTGCGCTTAAGGAACGAACATCTACTATTTAACCGTTTCGGCCAATGGCGCAAAAAACTGAAAGCGCATTTTGAAGAATACGCCTTCATCCAACGAAAATGTACTGTTCTCCAGTATAGAGGCGGAATATGCTTTGCCCGAACGAAAACGCACTCCACCAAATGCGTTTCCACTTATTCCACGCGGGCATGGGCCAAAAGCCCCTTATAGACAAGGCCCACTAACAGGGGGGGGGGGTCGCCGTCTTCTTCCTCCTATGCCCGACAGGGACAGAGTAGGGGCTCGGCGCCGGCGCTCGTCCCGGAGGCCCCGGTCATCTCCGGCGGATCCTGGACCACTTGAATGATCGGCGCGAGGAGGCACGTCCGCCAGAGGGCTCTGCCCTCACCGGAGAGCAGCGGAGCAAATGGGGCTCCGATTCGCGATGGACGGCGGCAATGGCAATATTGGGCACGATGCCATGGACCACCGGAGAGGGAGGGGAAGGGCGGATAAGCTTTGTCTGACCTCGGTGGTGACAATGGTGGAGAAAAGAAGGCAAGGGGAGCTTGGCATTGCTCACATTTAGGCCGAGGCCGACGGTGATGGCTCGGCCATGGGAGGGTAAGGAGAGCTCCAGAAGCTAGATTAGGTGGTTGGGGAGGATGCTAGGAGGGTGGAGGAGGGGCTGGTGAGGTCTAGAGGCTCGAGGACGGCCTATTTATAGGCCGGGGCCATTTCGCCGGATGGGTCTGGCCACGACAACGTGTCGCCGGTGCTTTGGCACTCAAAGGGCACGCGAAGGGAGAGGGGAGGGCGTGGAGGATTTACGCGACCTGGAGTGAGCTCGAGGATGACGTGGTTACGCGATCATGGTAGAGGGGATGCGCGCAGGGCGCATACCTGGCTGCTGTGACGTATCGGAGAGGAAAGAGGAGGGGGAAAGGGCTCCGGGGATGGAGCGTGGTTGATGCGGATCCGTTTGACATGCTCAGACGCACGGGGACGGCTGAGAAGACGAGGCCCGAAGTAAGACGACACTCGGTCGCGGCCAAAGCGAGCAGAGCACGCATTTGGCATGCCAGACCGCATGGTCCCCGCGTGCACCGATGCATGCACGGTGACTCGGCATGGCCGACGATGTCCAGTGTGTAGTCCATCCAACATGGGGCCTCTATTAACTGATGGATCAACAAAAGGTGCTTTAGGTTGATGGGATGCATCAGATACAGTTTGCTGTAGCAAACTTGGGCTGGAAGGTGTGGTCAAAGTACTAAATCAACAAGCAAACAAAGTTGTCACGGAGGTTTAGGCAAGGAAGGACTACAGTCCTGTGAAATATGAAATGATTAGGACAAAGATTTAGCATAGTTGCTTTGCAACTACCAATCTGGTCCAGAAAAGGGAATTGTATGCTGCACTCACATGGAGTGTCGTATTGGGCTGAAACTAGGTAGAGCATGATAATTTAGAGATAAGAAGACACTGTAAAATTTTCATACCATTTAGATAAATAAAAATGGTACTTCCTTCATAATGCTCTTCTCTAGACAGAAACTTAGGAAAATTCTTGAGAATAATTGGCTACATGAAATGAGCCCAAATATGGTAGAGGGAAGTTATATAGGTATGATCATGTTCTGGTAAATTTTAGTAATACTGAAGCAATATAAACTATAGTTGCTGCACAAACTAAAAATATTGCCAAAAACAAAGAGTTGAAGGTGTGCTCACATAGATTGTTGTATAGATCTGAAATTTGGTGTTGGGTCATGATGTGGGCATAAGGAGGTGGTGGTAAAATTTAAACCCATTTGGATACCTCTAGCTGGTACTTCCTTCACAAAGCTTCCCACTGGACAAAAACTTGGGGAAATTTTCCGAGGAAGATTAACTAGGCAAATGGAGCTGAATTGTGTCACGGGGCAATAATTTGGATATGAGAGAGTGCTTAAAAAGTTTGGGGGCAATCAAGAAAAGATAAATGGAACTTCCTTCACAAAGTGCCATTCTAGACAAAATAGAAAAATGAATATCCTGAATTGTTTTTGAACTAGGCAAGGAAAGGTTTTGACATATGTGTGGAAGATATGATACAAAGAATTTATTAGAATTTTGTGCGAATTTATGGCAAGACGGAAATATAGGTTGCTTCACAATCTAGGGCAAAAAGGATTAAATAGAAAAAGGAATATTCCCTATAAATAAATATTGGGGTTGGACCAAGATGGAAATGACATGATCTTGGAAAGGATTTGAGAGTGACAAGCCACTTGGGAGAGGAAAAAAGGATGATCTTCCCAGGTTTCAAGACCACAGAGCCACATAAAAGGAACTCCAAATAAAAATTCAAAGAAAACCAAAAGAAAAAGAAAGGGCCAAAATTTGGGGTGTCACGTCACTAGTCCTCGGAATTATGAGGGGGCTCTTAAAGGACCATGTCCCAAACACAGTGTGGATGGCAAGCAAGCAACTCCCTCGTGGGAAAATTGCTACATTATGCAGGAATTCCAGAACCAAGCCTTCCAGAGCGGCAACAACAATGGCGGCAATGGTTCCCTGGAGCTTCTCAAGTCAGCGGCTTAGGAGCCGGCTTTCCCAATTCCAGCTTCGAGGGAAATTATCCTGGAGTCGTGTTTCTTGGAGCAGGCGGCTCAGGGTCTAGATATTCGGGGGCTGGTCATAACGGCGGCGGTAACCAGTGTTCTCGCCAGGGAAATCAGAATTAGGGCAATTAGAACCAAGGGAATCATTCCGACTTCCAAAGTAATCCAAAGCAGTTAAATAGTGGACAATACCACGTCTTCACCACTAGCACTTGCAAACGTGACCGTAAGGTGCAATAACGAGCGGTCCACATGGTTGAGCCGACAGTCCCAGAATACCTACATTGGTTAGAACAACCAGTGGTTTGGAGTCGCGAGGATCATCCTCCACGGATTGATAACCCGGGAAGTCTGGCTCTAGTGGTGGCACCTCAGGTGGACGACTACAACCTCACGAAAGTACTGATGGATGGCGGCTGCAGCATCAACATCCTTTATTATGATACTTTTAGACGAATGAACCTGTCAGAAAGTCAGCTCAAGCCATCCTCTATAGTTTTTCACGGGATTGTTTTGGTAAATCAGCATATCCCATTGGCAGGATTAACCTCGAAGTAGCTTTTGGTGACGAGTTCAACTACCGGTATGAGTTCCTGACTTTTGAGGTGGTCAAAATAAAAGGTCCTTATCACGCCCTTTATGGACAACCGGCGTAAACTCGCTTTATGGCGCGTCCCTGCTATGTTTACCTCAAGTTCAAAATACCAGGTCCAGGAGGCACTATGACTGTCCATGGGAATAGGAAAATTGCCGTTGAGTGCGAGGATGGAGATGCGGCCTATGGCGAGTCTGCTTCTGCCGCGGAGGAGTTAAATTTTTACCATGCCAACGTTGATCCAGATGATATGTCTCCTCTTAAGAAGCCAACCAATAAATCCAAGCCTCTACTGAAATTCAAGTCAGCCGAGGATACAAAACAAGTTGATTTTACTCCTGGTGATTCTTCCCAGCAGTTCACCACTGGAGCCAATATGGACCCCAAATAGGAAAGCACGTTCATCGAGTTCATCCATGAGAATTGAGACATCTTTGCATGGAAATCCTCTGACATGCCAGGTGTACCGAGAGAACTCACTGAGCACTCCATTAATGTGGATCCAAAGATGAAACCTGTAAGGCAATACCTCCGTCGTTTTAACGAGGAGAGACGCAAGGTGATTGGTGAAGAAGAGGCCCGGCTCCTAGCTGCCGAGTTCATTGTTGAGGTTTTCCATCCTAAATGGATGGATAACCCGGTGCTTATTCTGAAGAAGAACGGCACATGGCGCATGTGTGTGGATTATACAAATCTCAATAAGGCTTGTCCATAGGACACCTTTGCTCTGCCACGCATTGACCAGATCATCGATTCCACAGCTGGTTATGAGAGTTCATGTTTACTGGATGCTTATTCTGGTTATCTGATACGTCTCCAATGTATCT
>CBMN010039822.1:0-15686 GCA_000582825.1 Hordeum pubiflorum
GCTAGCGCATAATATATTTTTTTCTCCCGTTGCAATGCACGGGCATATTTGCTAGTAATAAAATAAAGGAAGGAGTGTTTCTGTCCGTACGTCGTCAAAATTGCCCCTAATGTTACAAATCATTACCCACCAATGTCACCTATAGGTGATAAAACAGTTTCACACAGAAAAATCTTATACTGGGCCGGCCCATGTACAAACCTCCTATACTATGCTCTGCGCGCTAGAAAAAGACATAGCCCGCCAGTTTGGACCGGCCCATGTATGGGCAACCAGTTTTTAATTTTTGGTTTTTCTTTCCCGTCATTATTTTTTCTACTTTAAATAATTCGAGAATTTTAAAAAGTTAAATAAAAATGAGAATTTTGAAATAAGTGTTTAATAATTCATAAATGTTCGTGGCTTCAAAAAATGTTTGCGATTTTGAAAAAATATTCGCAAATTTTAAAACAAATGTTTGGGAAATAAAAATACGTTCATGAGTTTTTCTAAAAAGTTCGTGTATTAAAAAATGTTTATTAAAATGCACGAAAATTTTCCAATTCAAAAAATATTCATGTATTGAAAATATCGTACAAATTTAAAAACTGTTTATAAGTTAAAATATATAGTTTATTGATTCAAAAAATATTCGCTGATTCAAAAAAGATCATGCAGTTCAAAAAATGTTCATTAATTTCGAATATTGTTCCATCAAATCCCAAAAAAATATTGGCTGATTCTAGAAATGTTCGCCGATTAAAGAAAAATGTTTAAAAAAATGTACTCATCTTTTAGGAAAATGTTTGCAAATAGTATAAAATGTTCATGAATTCAAAACATGTTCTTGAGTGTAGAAAAGGTTCAGGAATTTAAAAAATGTTCACAATTTCAAATATGTTCACGAGTTTAAAACAATGTTCATGATTTGTAAAAACAATTCGCGATTTCACAAAAATAAGAGTGATAATGTCTCTGGATGATGCAGCAAAATGTGGTCATTGCAATTCGAGATTATGATTTGTTTTCTCCCGTTGCAATGCACGGGACGTTTTGCTAGTATTAATAAAGTACGTAGTGTTTCTGCCCGTCCGTCATATGTTTTATAAAAAAGTCGCTTATCTTTTCCTTTAAATAACTCCGTGGACTAACGGTATGTGTCCTTTTTTGTTGGGCTTCGGCCAACTGCAGTAGCCACTATCTTGCGCTCGTGGGCGCTGGTTAGTAACCGCGTATGTCTAGTTTGCTTTATTGTTGGCCCTTTTGGCCTTTTATTATTTACAAAAAACATGTTAAACATGTTCACACTATAACTTTGTAACCGTAACTCGGATTAAAACAATATATATATGTAATTTGATCAGAATAATGCGTAATTTTTAATCATGATATTATTTGTTCCTGTTAATCACGTTAATAATTTATTTAGTACATAACCTTAATTAACCTAATTAATTGCACTGATGTATTGTAGAAAATGCTAACACACAATATAAATTTTTATATAACCTTTATAAATATGAAGTATGTTAGAAGGGCCTATATGGATCGAAGGGAGTACGAACGATCGGTTTCAATGGGCATATAGTAGTAATAAAGAAATGAGAGAATAAAGGGCGCGAGGATAAAATGAACGGGGGATTCAAAAAAAAATAATGAAGGATAGAATAACAAAAAGGAATTGGTATTAATATTAAGGGCGTGGCATGCATGCAATGCAATAATGAAAATGAATTAATATCAAGGGACATGGAAGGGGCACGCACATATGCGTTGTTGCGCAATGTGCGACTGTTATGTGCAACAGAAATAACGCAACCAGAAAGGTGAGAGGCGATTTGTGAGTGTCGAGTTGCATGCAACGAACTAGGATCATTTCGCTCAGAGTAGACAATTTTTTTATTAATCTTCAAGCGTATGCGTATGCAGAGATGGCCTAAAACGCATTTAATAGAATCCTTTTATTGAGATTTTTTGCATGACTTGGTGTAAATTTCAAATATTGCTTCAACTTACAAATAATGTGTTGGTATTAAAAAACTGAAAATTAGTCTCTTTTAAGATCAGAATCGCCGTACCAAAAATATTGTCTGTGTAGCATGCTTCTTAATGTACTATCGATATGAATTTCTGCTAGACCACAGTGTGCGATTTTCTGCCGGGGCCGGACACAATTCAAATATTGTTGGACCGTACTGAAAGATATTTCACTGAACACGTCAATTATATCTCCCGTTGCAACGCAGTGCTAGTAAATATAAATGAACACTAAAGAAAGGGAACTGTGCAAGTTATTTTGTCCTTTATCTAAGGCAACTGACGTGCGATAGTATGTGTTTCCTAGATTTCATTGTCGCTCGTGTGGGCTTTGATACGAGCCATCACACACCTGAGTAGATGATGCACCTTTGCTTTAGCTGAGGAAAGAGAAAGATAGTCATGTGAACCAATTTATGATTGGATGAATAGGAGGACAGTAGTCTATCATAGTTTTAGTTCTAGACTTGATATTGGTGTTTGCACTTATCTGAATTTGTATCAGACCTTTTAGCGATGTGTGTTCAGTGAGAGGAGATGTTCCCGTCGATAACGAAGCCATGTGTGGCAACTTCGTCAAATCTCAAGATGACATGCAACTCGATCTCTCGGAGGTGCTCATGAAGATATGGTATGCATGCATGCGTTCATATGGGTGAGTGTATGCTCGTGTATGTGAGCGATTTTAATTGTACTGTGTTCAAAAGAAAAAAAAGATAGATACAATCATATTAAACCTAAACAGTCATGACTTTTAATATAAGAGACGAATAATGAGACCATTCATAATGAGGCTACTATGAATTATGCTAACCTCTTGTGTTCCGACCTCAGGTCCAATATTATGTTATCTATCAACCAACTATTTCAAATGGTCGATCTGAATGTCATCAACATAGTCAAAACTGGAGGGAGTGACCTTGTTTAGAAGATCACATTTCGTATAAAATTGATCCACAAACGATCACCAAATCGCTCCCTTATATGCTTGCACGGATGTACGAGAAAAGTTGTGTTTGTAGAATCAATGAAGTAGGAGAAGATTGTAACAAGATCAATCATAATATAGCAATCATTGATTTGAATGACAACGTCATGCTTGATCCCTAATGCTTGCGTAAAGGTAGAATTGGTCACATTGAACTAGTTTCAGTAGTAGCAAAAGAACCAAGATTGAGACTATCATAAAACACACTTAGGGATAGTGGAAACACTAGCCCTAGATTACATAAAACATTGAATTTATTCAAACCAATCTCAACCTCTATTGGAGGCTCAAAGATATCTTCTTGTTTAGCAGGTAGCTTATTGAATAACTTTTTTTTTCATCATCCAACTCACGTACCTTAGCGGCAACATGATCGACAAAGACATGATATGCTTCATCATTTGATACTTCAGGTAGTGGGTGTTTCATTGTTATCATCTTCACGAAGTCTGCAACTATATATGTATACTCTGGCACATGACACTTATCAAGCTTTTCTGCATTTTCTTCACTACTTCTCATAATCTTGACATTTTCAACCAGGTTAGGTTCTGGTTTACCTGCAAACTTGGGTAGAATCAAAGCTTGACTCTCTGGAATTTTAGCAACGTGTGCCTCCATGCTTTTTTCTTCCATCTAAAGCCCACACATTGTTAGTGAGTCCAACAATCTTACTAGTGAATTGACCAAGCAAGTTATCATGATTCTTCAAGATATTTTTATAGGTTTCATTTTGCTCACTTTGACTAGCAATAAAAAGTTCAGAGTTTCCTACAAAGTATTTCTACTACCATTTTCATCCTATTAGAACTATTAGGTGCTCCTTATTATTAGGGTAAGGCAGCCTAGGAGCATACCCATCATTTTCCAGTTGGGATTCTAGATATTACGAGCAATAAAGTTGACATCATTAACATCCTATTTAGTAATAGCATTTACGCTTACCTCGTCTTTACCTTTAACCATGGAGATGAGTTCATCAAGCTTAGCGGTCAACTTCGTCTTCTTTTCCTCAATAACATTAACTATTTTTGTGGTAGGCCTCTCCACATGCCATTGGGCATGGTTTTCTTGCATATCATCCAACAACTTTCTAGCTTCATCGATGGGCTTACCCATAATAGTTCCTCCTGCACTAGTGTCAAGCATAGTTTTTGACATAAAAGTTAAGGCATTATAGAACATATGAAGAATTAACCATTCTTCCATTTCATGATTAGGACAATTCCTTATAGCCTCCTTCATGTGATCCCATGCAAGCGCTAGTGGCTCACGATCTTCCTGCTTAAAACTTGTTATCTGCAAACGCAATTGCATAATCTTTGTATGCGGGCAAACCTTAGATAAAAACTTACAACAACACTCTAGAGCCGGGCGACCTAAACCCACGAGTGTGATCAATGAAGACTATGACTTCACCTTGATCTGGTTGTGGCCAGGTCTCCTCGTCGGGCGCGCGCTAACTGATCTCCTCCTTGGGTGGTAGCAATCCGGCTTCCTCGAGCTCCTTAAGCTGGATCTCGGAGATCTAAGACTTAGCTCAATTTGCATGGAGTGGGCGCTTGACGACGACCGGAGCTGGAGCTGACACTGAATCCATCTTCTTCCCTTTGTCTTTGGGCTTGTTAGCCATCATCTTACAACACATACAGCGGATAAACCATAACGGTAGCAGTGGACGAACCCTAGCAGCGGACGATCCCTAGCGGCAGCGGTGGAGAAACTCTAGTGGCGTCGGCGCAAGCGAAGATGGGCTTGGTGTTGAACATTGCTGGATGAACGAGCAGAAGAAGAGGCGAATGAGCTACGACGGCGGTGGTGCTAGCAAGGACGAGATTGGATCTATACGCTGCTAGAGGAAGAAGATGAAGGAGCAGCGTGCGAGGTAAAATGAGCCCTCGGCTCCCCCACCACTCCATTTATAGGCGGGGTAGAAACCCTAAGCGTCGCAGTAAAAATTCCGGAATAGCCCATGGGAATATGTGGTGACAATTTGTTGACCTAGGTCAAATCACATGATTAATTAGTCATTCGAAACTAGATACTAGTAATTAATTAATGATGAGTTCTTTTCTTTGAATTATAGTGTGTTTGTGACATGGCGAACTCCAATTCTAACGTGGTTTCACGTTTCATGATATCCACGCTAAGTTTTTGAATGCAAACTCATATGTATAAGATGAACACTATGGTCGTGTGAAAAATTTGTATGTATTCAAGCATATGACCAAACACACATAAAATACCAAAACAATCGAGTCAATATAGTGCATCTACTTTTCCAAACCTTGTATGGCACTGATTCGAAATAATTACAGAAGCCATGCATTGTCCTCATTTCAGTTTGTACAATGTACACTAAATTGAAACGTGAATATTAAGTCTAGTACTAACCACATTCAAATGTTGTGTTTAGGTCTCTCTATCGAACCCCGCCCACTCACCCACCCCGGCACACACACTACATACTTCCTCTATTGATCAATCATCATGTCTTAACCAGCTTACAGAGATGTTGGTATCTGACACACTCTCATTCTTTCTCTTCATGTTTTGATCTATATCTCTTTCAAATACATACCCCTTCCCCCGCTCTCTCAGCAAATGTATTTCTCTCACCCACCCACCATTGCACTTCATGTCGAGTTCTCGCTCTCTCTTCCTCCCTCCCACCCCCTCTCAATATATACATGCATTACCTCTCTAGACGCCCCCCTCGTGGACACACACACATTGTCTAACTAGGCCACTCTCTCGAGACCGTCTCACTCTTTCGACCGCACCGTGACCCACACTCGCTCAATCAATCTCTCTTTATCTATGTCTCGATTGACCCCGTATTCTCTCACACACAAATAATATATCTCCCTGTTTGGGCCTCGATCGACATTTCGTATACTCTCTCACGCACATTGTCTGGCTAGGTCAATCTCTCAAAATCTCTCTTCCAGCCTTCACTCTTCCCAAAAGCTCTATCACACAATATGTCTCTAGAGCATATCTCTCTTTTAACCGCAACCAGGCCACACTCACTCAGTCTCTCTCTTTATCTATGTCTCGATTGATCGCTTTCTCGTGCCGTCTCTCCCACACATAGACATTACTTCTCAATCTCTCGTAGAGGCGGAGCTATGTACATTGCCAGTGGGACTATGCCTCCAACCTTGGATAAATTTGTGAAGGAATTTATTTAGCTGAATAAAAATCTCGTGTTTTCTTTAATTATTTCAAAGAAGTTACAAACTACACACCAGGGGTCCACCAGTCATGGAACAAATTTCGACCCATAAATTAATTGCTACAAACTACACACTGAGGGGCCCCACCTGTCATGGAACAAATTTGAATACATATATAAATTAAAATGACAAGATCAAGGACTGAACCGATGGCCTGGTCCATCCAGGCGCACGTTAGTAGCCAACATAGTAGAAACGTTTGTTTTATCTTTCATGGTTAACATGTTTTTATATTACTTTCAGTAGATTAGTGGGACCGGCTCGTCAGCACATACCTCTTCGTTGAGTCCCTTACTGGGGTTTCCATGCCTGCAGATTCACGTACTATACTAGCAGTATTTTACAAGTTTAGGAGCAAAAGTGTGAACTAATAAATGTATCGCCTAGTACTCGAACAAGGGACCTCGTGGGTTATAGTAGTATTAGCGAAGAAACCAGCTCGCGCTCTACATATGTGATCAATACTAGTGTTTGGGATTGACACATGTATTTAATATGAAATGTTTACGATGAGAAAGAATACAAATCGCTTGATGAATGTTTTTGACAGACTTAATGACATTTTTATTTAATTTGGTAGGGCTCTAGCAGAACACTCAATCGATCAAACCATATATTTCATTCAGTCCGACTGTGACTTTACATTCATATGATTGAACTAAAATTATTTAAATGAATAAAACTTACAACGGCATCGGGGGCGTCTTGCGGCGGTGACATCTCCGTCTTGTGCCGGCGTTGGCGTACTCCTGGACGTTGGCCCAAGCTACAAGGAAGGCCAGAATGTTCTAGACTTCGGCCTCCAGGAACTAGTCAACCGAGGGGAGGCGGCGACTGGCGTCGCTGCAAGGAAGCGGTCGATGACGTCGACCCATGCCACTGAGGGGGCACTGGCATAGGCGCGGGGACATGCGCTGGCAACGACGCATCAGAGACATTCATGTGCACTAGCAGAGGCACGGACGCATGCGTCAGTGTAGGCGCTGGCGCAAGCGTGGGCACGGGCCCGAGCACTAGTGTAGGCGCATGAGCTGTGCCATGCACGGGACCGTGCAAGTCAACGGGGACCTTGTGGATCCCCGCGGCTTCAAGCTGGGCGACAATGTGCGGCACCCAGCCCGTCAATGCCACAGGGATGGGCACTGGCGTAGGTGCGGGGACGGGAGCTGCAATGGTCGCGGAGACAGACGTGGCGACTTCCCACCCGACCATGTCAAACTCGTCCGGAAGCTCCTTATGTTCTTGCGACTTCAGCTCGGGGTCTTCCTCAGGAAACTGGAAGACTAGGGATAGCCCATCATGTTGCACCATGACGTATGACGAGGTCAGGCTAATTGGAGGCAGATGACAGGCTCGTAGAGGCGGGGAGAAGATTATAGCGAGAGCGGGGAGTGCGACGGTGATTTAAACTACAGCTCGGGCGCTATTAAAAATGTGGGCAGTTGGAATGAAGGTGGGAGGCGAAAGAAGGTCAAAAGGCTCGCCTCCCGGTGAGCCTGCACAACGGCCTGCTTGCACGCATCCCGTCCACTCACGCGCTAGCTTGGATGGCACCTCCCTATGAGAAGCGGGACACTTGGCGGCACGTCGGTCTCATGCCCACTGTTTGGATAGTGAAACCATTCGCTTTAATGTGATAGATCTTTGTTCCAAAATACCTTGGCAGTTAATGTTCATGTGTGCATCTTTTCAAAAGCAGCTTGTCTTAAATTGGACAAAAAAATACCACAACCTATTTGTACCATATCACGATACCATGCATTGTTTCATGAATTTTAGGTAAGTTTTGTCTTTTCTAAAATTTAAAAACCAGATTTTGAAACAATATCATTACATGCATCATAAAACAAATTTTCAGGCAATACATTTTAGTTTTGTAGATGTTCATATTTTTTAACATAAATTTTCATCAAACAATGCTTAGTTAGACTTCAAACAAATTATATATGCGGAGTAAAAAGATACAACCTCCGTACCAGTGCATTAGTCACGTTCTGAAAATCAGGTAATTCAAAAACACTTACATGTGTGATACATTAACTCATACCTCGTTTCTGTTTCCAAAAGAGTACTTTAGTAGGCACGAACCGACAAAGCTCCATTCTATACTCATCCTAGTGACTAGTGTACTGTACTACGCAATGGAGTTGACGGATGACCTTGGGTAGCAGCGACTGAGGGACTTGAACGTGCTCCGCACGGTAGGTGAGTGGGCTATTACTAAAGCTTCCCTCCATTTTTCATGGGTACTAGTCATTATGGACCGGGGACATAAGGGGAATTTCGCAGGACTGGAATCCTGGCCACGAGATAATTTGATTCGAAACGCGGAGGCTCGAGTGGAGGCGCGAAGGTTTTATCACGGTTATTTTGGTTGAGGTTTGCTAATGTGCGTACCACGCACGCTACCACCACGACACGAGCCTGGTCTGGCTGGTAGGCCGTTGGGTGCTACCATTTTAGAATGCAAAAGGAATCTTTTTAAAAACTGTCGGATGAATCTATATGTATTACAATGCACGTATTTTCCTTGCAAATAATTGGCCCTTCAAAAAGGGACGGTAATTGATTTATGATGAGTTCTTGAATTAGAGTGAGTTTGTGATATAGTGATCTCAGCGTGGATTTCACATTTCATGGTATCCACACTAAGTTTTTGAATGCAAATTCAAATGTAAAACTTTTATGGTATGGTGGTGAGAAAACTTAGGATGTATTCAAGCATATGACCACACACATTCACACAAATACAACAACAATCGAGTCAATATGATGCATCAACTTTTCCAAACCATGCATGCATGTACACTCAAATGTTGTGTTTAGGTCTCTCCATCGACCCTCCCCCTCGCCTCTCACTACACATACTTCCTCTATCGATCTTCATCTTTCTGTTAACCGGCTTATAGAGGTACTGGTATCTGAGTCGCGCTCATTCTTACTCTTCATGCTTTGATCTCCATTTGGCCCACACCTGCCCTCACGCTCTCAACAGATGTATTTCTCACACACACCATCCGTGCCCTCCATGACTCTCTCTATCCCTCTCTCCCTCCTTCCTCCCTCTCTATTTTCCCCCTCTCTCCCTCCCTCTCTCTCTTTCTCTCCCTCTCCCTCTAGACACATATATTGCCTCTCTAAAAAAACTACCCACATAGTCTATCTAGGCAACTCTCTTCGTATCTCTCTCCTCCAACCCTCACTAAAGCTTTGTCGCGCGATATCTCTCCATATTGTCTTTTACATCCGAGTGTACGCTAGCCCACACTCACTCGATCTCTCTCTTTATGTGTGTCTCGATTGACCTCGCTTTCTCTCGTTATCTCTGCCACACATAAAAGCCCCCTCTCCATATCTCGCATAGGCGGAGCTATGTAGATTGTCGGGGGGTAACCCCCAAACCTTGTGAAGCTCTTTTATAGGAGGGCTTAGATTATATATTTTTTAGCACTTTGTCCCATCCCCCAAACACCGATGGGTTGGGCCCCCCTCGGGAGAATATTAGGCGCTCACAGACCTTAGATGCTATATGGTGAGATGAGCTCCTCGGAGCCGTTAGATATGAGATCTAGCGGCTCCGAGGAGTTCTGAATATTTTTGCAAAAAAACATAATGAGTTTGGGAACTATGCACAATTAGTACAAAAACTACTCAAATACCATTGGATCTCAGATCCAACGGCCTCGAACCTCGTTCACCGGCTTCCAAAACTTAGATGCTATGATGATATGAGCTCCTGAGAGCCGTTGGATCTGAGATGGAGCAGCTCCTAGGAGGTTTTAATGTTTTTTGTAGAAATCCCTCAAATAGTTTGGGAATTGCTCACAAGTACAAACTACTCAGATGCCATTGGATCTCGGATCGAATGACCTCGAAGCTCGTACCAACGTAGGAAGGTGCAGGAGCATACAATGTTCTTTCGATCGGGAGAATATTAGGTGTTTCCACACATTAGATACTATGGTGATACGAGCTCCCAGAGATCCAATGCTCCTAGCAGAAGGTCTGAATGTTTTTTGCAATCTAGCTCTCAAAGAGACTGTGAATCACGCATAAGTACAAAGACTACGCACAAGCCATAGGATCTCAGATCCAATGACCTAAAAGCTCGTATCACTGTAGCCTCTATGCTACAGGGAGGACATAAATATCAGGTGCTCCCACGCCTTAGATGTTATGGTGATACGAGCTCCTCGGAGCCGTTGGATCCGGGATCAAGCAGTTCCTGGGAGGTCTGAATGTTTTTTTTGCAAAAAGGCCATTGAAGAGTTTGGGAATTGCGCATAAGTAGAAAGACTACTCACATGCCACCGGATCTGAGATCCAACGATGTAGAAGCTTGTATCACTGTAGCATCTAAGCTAAGGGGAGCACCTGATATTCTCTGCCGCTGTCACTTTTGTCCCTAAACTAGTACAGTACGCGAAACTGGTGCCGTAACTTGTTTAACCGCGCAAAGTGTTTCTGGAAAAAAATCCCTTGTACACAGAAAGCTCGAAACAACACATGAGGGTCCCACTTGTCATGGAACAAATTTAAACCCAAAAATAAAAACATCATAAGTCGAGAATCGAACAGGAAACCTCGAGTAGACAAGCGTAGGAGCCAACTAAACTAGCAACGATTGTTTTCTTATTTGCATAACTCGGCTTTATATTACCATGGGTAGAGTAGAGGTACTTGTTTGTCAGCACGTGCCTCAATGTTAACTCACTTACTGGTGGGTCCCTTGTCTACGTTCTATCTCTCCTTTCCTTCTACCTTTAGACGCATGGGCAAACACGAAGAGCGGCGCGAGATGTCCGAGGTGTATTTATTAAAAAAAATGTTGGAAAAAAAATAGATGAATCGCCTAGGAACAAGAGACCTCGTGGCTGGTGGAGACGAAGAAATAAATCCTATCCTCCGTGCCACGTTAGATGAAATTGTGTGGTTAGTGGGGTGCTTTTGACTGACTTCTCCTCGGAGGTACTAGCACACATATTTTCTTTCTTGCGACGTGGGATGTCCTACCACGTGGTTTCTAGGTCCTTTTCAGTGGTAGCACCGAAGTAAGTAATGAGTAGTCAAATCAAAATACCCCACCTTTCCCGTCGAGTACATCTGTGAAGCACCATGGCTAAATAGTTGGGCTAGTGCCTAGTGCGACTGATTAGCTAGGGGCTAGGGTCTTGGGTTCGTATCGCCGTTGCCACATTTGTCTTTTCACACATTTTTGTTTTCCCCTCCTTGCTTCTACTACTAGGTAGATTAAAATATCCACCGTTGTGTTGCGTTGGTCTTTGGGCGCGACAGGAATTAGTGATGATGACTCCACCATCAAAACCCTCTCCTCCTTGATATGAAAAGGCATCAATTGGGGTTTCCCATGGTGAAAACCAAAAATTTACTGATTTCTCGCCACTCCTCCGCCTTCTCGTAGATTGCATTGCCTTTTAGCCATTTTGCCCCCTTTGCTTCCTTTCCCCATTCCTTCTACCGGGTTCCATGGCGGCGCACCAGATCACCGAGTCTAAGGTGAGGCGCTTGACAGAGGAGTGCGAGGCCAAGGATGCGGAGCTCGAGGCCAAGGACGTGGAGCTTCGTGAGCTTAGGGAGGAGAAGAGTGCATGCTCCTCCATTACGAGCGGGACCTCATGAAGCTTCTAAAGCGGCAGGAGTCCACCACAAAGACGCTTGAGGCATCAACGGTGTTATTGCAGAAAGCGGCAGATAGGAGCGGTCAGGTTGCTGTGATGGCGAGCCGGCTGGAGCACGAGCGCGCCGATCGTAACGAGGTCCAAGATCTCCTCAACCGCTTGTTGGACCATGTTGCCACACACGTGTTGTGGTTGCGTGATGCCTACCATCGTACCAGCGCAACCGTGCCGGCCATCGGGTTAAACTTGTTCGAACACCCTATCGACTTCAACGAGTTGTGGCTTCCCGACCTAGTCTCCTTCTTCACCTTTCTCTCTGAGGAGTTGAACCGTCTCCGTGCGGTGGTCGGTGCAGAGCTGGACAAGGAGGGGTGCGGGCGGCTGTCGCCATTGCCAGGCGAATCCTCTCCGGGCTTCTTCACCGGAATCCATTTGTGCCCTTGAATACGGTCTTTGCCAAGCTGGCTTCCGTTGATCGGGAGCGGGCTCTGCGGGCGGTGGCACCCTGCATCCGCACCGTCGTGCTCCTGGAGAAGCAGAGGGACTTCAGTTCTGTTTAGGCATCCATGTCACAACATAACATGACCGTTCGATCAAAATTAGATGGTCCAGACCATGTGAGTTGATTTTCTTTTGGTGGGTATAATCAGTTTACTATACATCATTTTATCGTCACATCTTACTACACTCGCAACAAGATAAGACTGCCCTATGAACGAACCATTGCACATGCCTAGTAGTAGTGTAAGTTCAAGTGGCTGCCGTGTTCCGCACTCCTCCGTCGTAAGAGTGGAAACACGCTGTAATCAAAAATACTTTTTTTAGAAATAGTGGAGACGTTGTACCGTGCGGATCCTCCTCCAGTCTTCAGGAACCTTGCTATACTTATTTTCGCCGACATGTGGGGCATCCAACATCCGGGTCCACTTGCCATGCACCTAAATACTAGAGTGCGCAATTGCACGGTAGACTCACACCGGTCGTGCACCGCAGTAATGCCCAATGAGCCGTCAAATCACAGAAACCCAACTTTCCAGCAGTAAGTTGGACGGATGAGACAACCATCATTTCCTTCTTCTCCCTTGTCGGTCCAGTGGAAACCAGGGTACCATGACCCATCTGCCTACGACCCAGGAAGCGACGCCTAGCGAAGGGCCTAGGAGGCGGCCCACTCGTGAGTTCCACAACTCAAGACACCTCATGAGGGTCAGACCTCGCGAGGCCCCTCTCTGCATGGGGAGACTCTTTAAGACGTTCATCTTCAGCAGCACGCTCCCTCGCGAGACCTCCCTTGTGAGGCGTCTTCCCGAGAGGCCCTCCGCTTGGAGGGGACATGCGGCGCTGGTCGCACGGCTGCGTGCCCACCACATGGGTGACGCGCCTGCACAAACAAGGACAATAGAGGCCGTGCAGCACGCGCAGACAGGGAGGATTTCCTTTTTGGTGATTAAAGGGCAGCACCCGTTGTCTCTCCCAAAGCAAGTCCCCAAAGCTTGCCATTCCGGTGAAAGAAGACCACGGTGACGCGGCTCGCCAGGACGGAGGTCATCACCTATCCCACTAGCGCGTCATGGATAACGCCTTTAGTAGGCGAATACCACCTTTTTGTCAGGATAAGACTAAGCGCCTGTCCCCCTTCGAATTGCCACCGTGTGGCTACCATTTCCCGCCAATATTTTTGGGGAAGAGAACCAAGGCAGCTATAAGAGAGGCAACGCTGCTACCTTAGAAAAGGTCAGCCATTTTCCACCTTCTTCTACCTTGTAACACCCGCATGCTTCCCAAACAGCAATCTCAGACAAGCAGGAGTAGAATTTTACACCGCTCGATGGCCCGAACCTGGGTAACTCCCCATGTCCCTGTCATGCCCTGTGTGTGTGTGTTCCTGTGAAGCACCGCTTGTCCGTAGTCTCGCCAAGATCCCCCATGGTTGAGAGGTAGCTGGCGAAAAGGCCCCAGAGTTCGAACCAGGGTTTTAGAGGGTGTACCCTAGCACAAACACATCTCCGACATTTGGTGCGCCAGGTAGGGGTCTTTTCTATTTCAGCGCCTTCAACCTCGACATCGACATGGCCGACGCACGACGTGAGCGCGCCCTGTGCAGGGCTGGCAAGGTCCACACGAAGCCCATCGTCAACGACAACCGCCGCGGTCGCGTCGGTGCCACCACCGATCCAGCGGCGGGAGAGCAACAAGATTCCTCCGTCCGCTCAGTCGCCACCGCCTGAGTGCATCGCCACTGCGTCTTTGCTCGCTCGCTGCCAACCGCCGGCTCCGTAGGCCGTGCTGCTCATGGCGCGCGAGTTGCTGCGCTACCGTCTCACCGTGGTCGGGTATGACGTCTGGCTTGCGTGCATCACGAGCTCGTCAATGCCGTCGGAGATGCCCCGGTGCCTTCTCGCCCTCTTTTGCCTCTGTCGTTGCATGGTGTGCATGCAGAACACGGTGCTCCTTCTCCGCCTCCCCCGACCGGCAATGATGCAGGGCCTCGCCGCGATCCACGCACGCCGGAGCCGTCCCAGGGCGCGTCCTCGCCCAACCACGATGGCAGTAGCTGTCATATCATTCAGCGCGCGCGGCCAGACCCGCGCGTGATCCTTGAGAAGAAGTGTGACCGCCAGAACTGCATCATGCAGGACATCGCGGTGGCTGGGCGCCAGAACCGGGCCGCTCTCGCCGACGGCATCACCATCGTTTGGGGGGCTGCCTCACCTTCTCTTGTGAGCCCGTCAAGTGGAAGCCCGAGCTAACCCCTCACTACGACAGCAATCAACACCATGGAGTTCTTGCAGCCCTACACCGTGGGCATCCAGGCTACGAGCGGCGACGACACGTGCATGACACACTAATTCCCCATGGCCCTCAAGGACGCTGCGCGCTCGTGGCTGATGAACTTTCCCGAGGATTCCATCTCCTCGTGGTCCGAGCTATGCATGCAGTTCATCACCAACTTCAAGGGCACGTATGAGTGCCCCCTTATGCTCAACAACTTGCGCAGTGCGCCAACGCCCTAGCAAGACCCTCCGTAAGTACATTCATCGCTTCAGCCAAGTATGAAACAAGATCCCGCGCGCCTCCGATGCCGCATCATTTCAGCATTCTCCTCCGGCGTCACGGACATCAGGATGCTCGAGAAGCTCTCCATCAATGATGAGCTCGACACTGTGGTCGCGTTGTTCGACCTTGCCGACAAGTGCGTCAAGGCTGAAGTAGGCCGCCTCTTCGCCCACAACAACCCTAATGCGGCGCCCGACGCTGCCAAGCCCAAGGGCAAGGATGCCAAGCACAAGGGTCCCGCTGTGCTTGTGGCAGAGCCTGAGCAGAAGAGCGGGCGCGATCATGATGAGCCCAAGAAGGATAGTCGTCCCTTCTGTGCCTACCACAACATGCACTCCCACCGCACCAAGGACTACCACAAGCTTAAGCTGCTTCGCGATGACCGCCAGGTCAGGCGCAGTGACCGCAACGAGCGTGGCGCAGGCCACAGCAACAGCCGTAGCGGCGGTCGCTGGGGCGACCGCAATAACAACGGCAACAACAAAAACTACTGGCAGGGATGGTGGAACCAGCCTTAGCAGGCCAACCCTCAGGCCAACGCTGGCCCGCCGCGCTCCAGCAGGAACAATGACAACCTCCCCGACAATGCTGGGGGCTATCAGGAGGCGGACGAGGTGGCGTGCTGATAACCCACAAGTATAGNNGACCGCAACAGTTTTCGAGGGTAGAGTAGTCAACCCAAATTTATAGATTCGACATAAGGGGAGCGAAAGAATATTTGCCAATATTAGCAGTTGAGTTGTCAAT
>CBMN010039835.1:0-10665 GCA_000582825.1 Hordeum pubiflorum
ATACAACTTATATCAATCACACCATTTCACAAGACCCACTATAAGCGAATCATGAACATATTACAAAACCCTACAACGGTAATCCCACACGCTTGCGCGACACGGAGGGCACCATAGGACCATATTAACATACAACTTATATCAATCACACCATATCACAATTAACCCATAGGACAAAATCTACTCAAACATCATAGCATAGCCACACATCATTGGGTAATAATATATAGCATTAAGCACCATGCTTAAGTAAAGATTACAGCAGGGAAAAGAGCTGTTACACCACTGCATGGAGGGGGGAGAGTTAGTGGTGATGCCGACGAAGTTGTTGGTGTAGATCGCCGTCACGATGGTTCCCCCGACGGCAATCCGGCGCCGCCGGAAGAGAGGGGGAGAGGGGCCCCCTCCTTATTCGTCTTGCTTGGCCTCCCCCATAGATGGGAGGAGGGTTTCCCCTCTGGTCCATCGCCCCTATCACTCCTGGAGGGCAGGAACACCTCCGAGATTGGATCCCTATCTCTGTTTCTCTTCTGTTTCGCCTCCCTATTTTCTGGCGTTTCACTGTTTCTTATATTCCCGGAGATCCGTAACTCCGATTGGGCTAAAATTATGAGGGGATTTTTCTCGGAAAATTATCTTTCTTGCGGCGAAAGAAGGGCCTTATCCAACTTACGAGGGATTCACAAGGCAACCCGGCACGCCCAGGGGGTGGTCGCGCCAGGATACCTTGAGGGCCCCTTGTAACTTCGTTTCGCGTGATTTCAACTCCAAAAAATAAAATATATTTCAAAATAAATCTCCATAAAATTTTATCGCGTCTGGACTTCGTTTGCTATGGATTTTCTGTGAAACAAAAAACATGGAAAAAACACGAACTGGCACTCGGCAGAGGATCAATATGTTAGTCCTAAAAATAATACAAAATGTTGCCAAAAGTATATGAAAGTTGTAGAACATTGGTATCAAACAATAAAAAATTATAGATACGACAAAGATGTATCAGTCATCACTATTCCTAGACACCGGCCGTATTCATTCCGCTTTTCTTCCCCTCTATCCCAGTTATGTATGATGGAGAAGGTCCAACACCACGGTCGACACCGTGTGGCGCAAAGACGCAGATCCGACATCCCCCGACACCGTTACTACCTTCATGGCATCGTCCGTCCGATCCGGCAGTTGCATTCCGCCCATGTCGTCATTTGTCGGGTCTCCCATGCACGGGTGCGTGTCTTATACCCGACATGTGCTTCATCCTTCTTGGGTCGTGGCCACGACCATGATGGTGAGCGCTATTCCATTCTATTGGCGTTCAAATTTATAGTTTGCTAAGCTTCTTGTGGATGAGTTATTATTGTTGTGCTATAAATTTGTACGTTGCTTTACTAAGAAAGTTAGCATGTTATTTGTGCACATCAAGACTAGATTATGAACCTTACATGCATATCACCGATGATGAAAGGCATGAATATGAAGGTTTAATTTGTTTCATCAATGATAAACAAACTGAAAATTTATGTCTTAGTAATTTTGTTCACCTCATTTTCCTACATAACTTAAACAAAATATCTTATGGTATTTTTTGGGATGTCATCACGTTAATACTAAAGTTTGTAGTATCACTTTAATCACTATGTGTTTGGCTATCTAGTATAGTAAATACACCTTTTCTACGTTTTGTGCCAACTAGCTTATGGACAAACATCATTGGTGTTGTCATATTTTAGTGTACTGCATGAAACACTTTTTCGTAGGAGAGTTTTATGTAGTGGAACTAAAATGTCACATAGGGGGATGTTTCTCTGTTCTAGGTGCACTATACAAGAAGTTTCAACTAAAGCGCACAACGAATGTGGTTTGAGTTGAAACTTCTTGTATAGTGCACCTAGAACAGAGAAACATCCCCTTCCTGGCAATTTTGGAATCAATTGTCAGTTTGCCCATTACTCCATTGTCTCAACTTTTATCAAGTTGTTATTTATTATGCATTGCCAGTTCTCAAATTATATGTCTTACATCTTTGCGATAGTCGCCCGATTCCCTTTCCCCTCATGAACGTCAAAATTTCATACGTCATCGCCTTTTAGTTAGAAGTCTAGATAATTGTGTGTTTCACTTGTTTGGTGGCTAAGATATCACTAAACATGTGGTCAAAAATATGTATGAAATGCTATGCCTATATGAAATGAATGTGATGTTCTTGTGTACTGTGCTTTGTAAGTCGTATGCTTTAGCAGCTTGGGGTTGCACTGCTAACTATTAACCAGCTAGCAATGCAACCCCTAGCTGCTAAACCAAATATATGTCATCACTCACTGGCCATATTGGACATCATTGATGAGCGTGCGGACAGTGCAAGATAGTCATCGTTGACCGGTTTTCATCTGGTCACTGATAAAAATGTCATCACTCACCGGGAGGTGGGGATGCGGATTGGGATAATTCCTTAGTCGGCTCCTGCTGGCCGTGACGGCAACGCGCCGATTTCTTTCTGAAAACATCGTTCGGGTCCGCCCTACTTCTTCCCACATTACTGGCTCTTCTCGTCTACCCCACACTTAACACCCACTCCTTTCCCAACTTCACCTAGGCTGTAAGCTGCTGCGCGACCACGATGGTGGCTACAAGATCTGATCCGGGCATGCCCTTGTCTACCTAAGTGTCGTCTTTTGCATCACGCTCTCCTCTATAGACACAGGATCAACAACACGACCGCGAGTGCTGTGACCAGCAACCACCAGTGCTGGGAGACGGCATGCCACGCAATGTTGGGTGTTGCAAGCGACACCCAACGACGCCAATTTTGGAGACAACAACCACCATTACTACAACCGGCACCCGCCTGCGCTAGAGACGACGACCACTGGTGTTGTAGACGATCATATGCTCACTCCAGTTGGTCAAAGAGGTAGAAGGAATGGCACTGAAAGTCTAACGCTCTAGTTTTCAAAATTCCGTCCCTAACCTCAGTGGACCAAACCTAAGATTTGAAAAGGCCATCAGAGATGATAATAGCTTGGAATTTTTTTTTGCATGAGAAGTAGTTAAGGGTCTTAACCACAAGCATCAACGAATTTTTAACACAACTGGAGACAATGCACATCCAAAATTCCCACAAAGGGGTGGATGCAGTTCGGGAAGCAGTGCTAGTGATTTCAGAGTGGTACTTAAACTTTACATGATTATGCTATAATCTAATGCCAGACACATAACCTGATGCTGATCGCCAAAGGAATTGTCGCCAGGGGAGAAGCTCTGGACTCATCCAATGTCGACCTTTCCATCTGAACATCGCTGGGAAGAGAAGCCAAGTTAGTGGCCGCATGCAGTTTTGCCTGAAGGCTGCTAGTACAAAAATCCTATTAGGGGTTCCTGCATAAGTGTTTAATTCCTTGAACAGGGTGATGATGAGGAAGACGTGCATGTTGTAACCGGGTTGGGGAAGCATATAAGGATGCCGAGCCATTTGAAATCCCCAAAGCTCGCGATAGAGCAACGGTCCAAGAATTGGTCGTCCTCCATTGTGACGGGTCTTTGGTTGAAGAATATTAATTACAACTACAACCACCAGAGTTATTATACAAAAAGGCTTTCGCCCCGCTTTATGAATAAAGCAAACCACCAAGGCCACAAATTACCACATCAGTTCACACACGCACACACCCAGGTCTCACGACAAATAGTACATATATAGGGTTCCGCAGAGGGCATAGCTCAACAATCCCTAAAAGAACAAAGAGAGAAAAGAAAAAAGGTGGCCAGGACACGAAGAAGCTAATCAGGCTCAGGAGGTGGCGGGGGAAAGGCGGAGCCAAGCGCAGAGCCATCGCACGAAGATCAGCAATGATGATGTTGATGGCGTCCCAATCCTGGAGGCGGCTAAGAGGCCGCCAAAGCTGCAAGTAGCCACACATTTTGAACACCGCGTCAGTAGCATGTCGAAGAGGAACACACTGGATCACTAGCTTATTCCAAACCGTCCAAAGCGTCCACGCAAGGACCCCTATAGTCATCCACCTAATGTGGGGACATGTTGGGGTGGGGGGGGGGAGGCCTGGATCCCGGCGAAGAGGTCTGGGCAGTTGGTGTTACACCAACTACCACCGACCACCTCGCGCAGGCAACTCCAGAGAAACTGGGCGGAGACACACGAGAAGAAAATGTGGTTAGAGTCTTCTTCGGTCCCACAAAGAGGACACATCCCATCTCCCAGGCCATTGCGCTTTACCACCTCCACGCCGGAGGGAACACACCCATGGATCCATTGCCATAAGAAGATTCTAATCTATTGCCGGGGGCCCAAAAGGGCGCCAGAACGCGAGACGCCCTAAGTCAATAAGGGTTGTCTCAACTGAGACCCGAGGGTCCACCGCGATGGAGAACAGGTCCGGGAAGCGTGCCGCAAAGGGGGAATTGCCAGCCTACCTATCGAACCAGAATAAGGTGTCCGATCCAGATCCCACCGAATTGGAGGTCCCGATGCGGAGAGCAGGCAGTGGTTGGATGACGGACTGCCAGAAATGGGAGCCCCCAGACCGCTGACAGAAAGCGAGGGGCTGGCCACGCAGGTATTTACTACGGATAATGTGGAGCCATAGGCTGCCATCCCCATTGGCGATTCGCCATAGCCATCAAGTCATGAGCGCAATGTTCATCCGCTTGGAGGACATGACGCAGAGGCCGCCCTGGTCCTTCGGCTTGCAGATTTCGGTCCACCGCACCATGTGGTATTTCTGCTTATCACCCTCGCCGGCCCAGAAGAAGCGGGCCTGGACCATACCGATCTCATGGTGAACCATTTCGGGCAAGCTGTAGAAGCTCGTGATGAACAGGAGGAGGCCGGATAGGGAGGAGTTAATGAGGATCGTCCGAGCCGCCTTAGACAACCATCGTCCCTGCCAAGGCTCAATATAATGATGGAGTTTGACCACCGAGGGCCTCAAGTCAGCGACGGAGAGCCGGAAGTCACTAATTGGAATCCCCAAGTAGGAGGTGGGGAAGGAGCCGAGCTGACAGTTAAGTCGGTTGGCAATACTCCGTCTCTTAGAGGGGGAATAGCCCATCACCATCACCTTGCTCTTATCGAAATTGATCCCGAGGCCTGACAGCTCCTGGAAGCAGAGCAGGAGAAATTTGACGTTCGTGATATCCTCCATGGTTCCCACGACCATAATGATGGTGCCGTCGGCGTACTGGAGGAGGGAAACGCCATTTCCGCCCACCAGGTGTGGAACTAGACCTCGGATGTGTCCCGCAGCTTCCGCTTTGTCGAGGATGGTAGCCAAAGCATCAACCACCATGTTGAAGAGGAATGGAGAGAAAGGGTCGCCCTGTCTAACCCCACAAAGGGTGGGGAAGTAAGGGGCCAATCTCGCCGTTGATGTCGACAGCGGTCTGCCCAGAGGAGACCATCTGCATAACCCGGGTAACCCAGCGGTCATCAAAACCCTTCCGAAGCAGGACTTCCCGAAGGAAAGGCCAGCTGACCGTGTCATAGGCTTTATGGAAGTCGATTTTCAGGAAGACGGGCTTCTGGTGCTTGGAGCGGACCTCATGCAGCACTTCATGAAAGACCAGGACCCCATCCAGGATATAGCGTCCCTGGATGAAGGTCGACTGATCAGGGTGGGTGATGCGGTTGGCTAAAGGTGTCACCCTATTAACGTACCCCTTTACCCGGATGCGGAAGATCACATTGATCACCATGATCAGGCGGAGCTGCCGGATGTCCGCCGCTCCCGGAACATTGGGGATCAAGGTGATGATCCCGAAAAATTGAGGCGGCGGAGGTCGATGGAACCAACCTAGAACTCCTCAAAGAGCCCCTTCACCTCACGTTTAATGACGCTCCAGAAGATCTGGAAGAATTTAACCGGGAAACAATCGGGGCCCGGGCGGGGGTTGGATTCATGCCGCTAATGGCAGTCCATACCTCCGCCTCAGAGAACGGTGTCGTGAGGACAACATTCTCAGCGGCGGATACGCACTGAAGGCCAGTCTAGAAATCCAGAGCTAAGGCTAGGCCTCCCCGAGGGGAGGAAGAGAAGAGGTCACGGTAGAACCCGTCCACGTGGGCCCGGATGTCGGCCGAGCGCTGGAGTAGGGTCTCGCCATCCCAGAGAAGTGGAATGGAGTTCCGACGCCTACGGCCATTCTTATGCGTGGTACACTCACCAAATACGTATCATTGGAGAATTTGAAGCATGGAACAGTGTGTGCATGCACGCATGCAGATGCTACATGGCTATGCAAGAGGTGAAATTAGTGGCGCCGGCTCATTCTGCCGCCAATTTTGACCTTCGTCAAAGCGGTTTCACTGGAATTAGACGCCACTAAGATATTTGTTATTTAAAGTTGTTTTGCATGAATAATCAAAATCCAGCCATGTACAAGTGTGCTCAGGGGCGGACGCACGTTGTGTTGAGTGGGGGCCCAGGACGCCACTCAATTTTGTGTCGCCCGTGTATAAACTTCCGATGCCAGCCAGCAGGCCCCCGGTCAAGCACAGCAGGTGCCCCACTCCCTTCAACTCTTCTGCAAAAGACAATTAGAAAGCAAATCAAATCGAGAGAAAAATGGCCTGCGTGTCCTCATCACAAAGCAGTTAATGCGAGCTGTTGCTTGGCGCTTCGATTTCTAGGAGATCAATTAGTACTCCACTGGCTAAAAAACGATTAAACGAAGAACCGAACCGTCAGCCACCGGCTGCTTCGTGGTCTTGAGGACTGGTGGATCCTGGCTCGGCGGTTGCCCACTCCCTGCCACCCACCCTGCCGCCTGGTCGCCAGCCGCCGGCAGCTGCGGCGCGACCGCTGGTCGACCGTCTACGTAGGTTGGCTCTGAAGGTCTGCAGCAGTAATATCTGCTCATCCCCAACCTTATTTATCGTCTCGTCCCCAGCTCCAAACTCCCCTAGGTAAACACCAAGGTACTTCTCAATTTGGTTTGACTGAACCTCTCCGATTCTTATTCATTTGGCGTGTTCTATATGAAATCAAATGAAAATATGCAATTCATACTATCACGGTACCAATACTCTATCAGGCGTGTACTTGGTTCTAACAGAAAATTATTGGATTACTTGTACTGGTAGGTTAATTTGTACCATATGGGAATTTTCTGTGCAATTCGTTCCGGCAAGCCGTTCTGTTACTAGTACTAAGCTGCTAGTATGCTACTACTAGCATGTTTTGTATCTGAATTTTTGCAATTAGTACTTTAATTATTTGATAGGGAAGACGAAAGATAACGTAGGTTGTGAAGTATGCTTTGCATAACAAAATTGGTGATGCTTAGTTGAGCCATAGCCTAATTTGCTTCGTGAAAAAGGGATTGTTGGACAATATTACTAATAATAATGAAGTGATTGTTGATCGTTTCCATAAGATAAAAGATCGCTGTGGGAGATATGAACTGTAATGATCCAATACCTTACACCTTTTGTGTGTTTACCATCTCCGTTACTATTTTTATGGCTAATACTACTATGTGCTTTCTCTTCACAGAGAACGGCATTTATATTAGAGAGGAATGCTCTCTTTTGCCAAATATGAAGGGATATAAAGTCTTTTGCAAGGTATGTTCACTTTAGTGATAACTTGTTGTGTTACTATTGGATAAAGCATTTTACTTGCATGAAATATCTTATTACTTACAAGAAAATTGCTATACATAGCATATTTAGATGTTTATAAGCCTATGTGTAAACATGTTCGAGAGTTTTTTTATAGTTGGGTGCCCCCGCTCGGTTTTTATCTTGGGTCCGCCCCTGGGAGCATCTCCAACAATAACACTAAAATAGGGCAGGTTTTTGCATCATTTAGCCAAAAACAAACTCCAACAACTGCCCTTATCGTAAAAAGATGTGGTCCCATTTTATGGCTGCCAAGAAACCAGCTCATGGTGATCCATATTTGTATAACTCGTGTTTTAAAAATAAAACTCTAAATTCTAAACTCTGTCCTCTCCTTATTTTTTTATTTTTTTAAAAGGGACGCTTTATTATTTAACAGATTTTCCACTTATTTAATAGATGAGGCAAATCTTATGCCTCCATTTCGAAAATATATATTTGGATCACGTGCAGCCTGTACCTAACCAGAGAGAGACTAGATTGGGTGTTTTTGGCACCCCAGATGGCCTTCTACCAAGCAAACACCTGACCAGACCGGGCGATGATCGCAAGGATCACCCCAGGTTCTGTTCGAACAAAGGTCGCTGGGAGGAGACGACGGCATGGGAGGAAAGTTTCAACAGCGGCGCAATCACCAGCGAGAGAAGAAAACCCTAACTAGAGGGAAATTCTGGTTATTGGATGCTTAATGGTGTGCTTTGCTTAGACAAGCTTAATGGTGTGCTGACATGCAAGGCCCATGCGTGAATTGGCTGGTCCAGCCCATAGGTAAAAGCAATGCAGAGGAGCACGTAAGTTAGCCCGGGAAATTAGTGGTTGAACCCAGCTCGGTGCACCCACACAAGAAAACATATCAAAACAATTTAAAAATTTCTGAAACTTTGTGAGAATGATCTTCAACAAATGTTATGGGCACCTGCAAAGTTTGGTGGTCAAATAACATTCGAAGAGCTCTATACAAAAAAGACAAAATTACAAAATCTGCTCAAACAGTGCACTTACTTTTTGACTAATTTTCAGTAATTTTGTCTTTTCTTATACAGATTTCCTCGAATGTTATTTAGAAACCAAACTTTGCAGGTGTGCCCATAACATTTGTTGAAGATCATTCCCACAAAGTTTCAGATTTTAAAAATATATTTTGATACGTTTTCTTATGTGGGTGTACCGAGCTGGGGTGTAGAAAAAACAAAGTTAGCCCAGCCGAGCCGTGCGTGCGTTAGAGCATCTCCAACAGTGGCCGTAAAAAACGCGCGTGCTAAAAGGGGGTTTTAGCGCGCGCGGAGCGATTTCGCGCGCTCTAGCGGGCGAGGGAAAGTCAGGCGCGCGACAAAAGATCACGCGCACGCGAAAAGGCGGCCCTGCGCGCTAGTTTTGGCGCGCGGCGTCTGGCGCGCTTTATAAATGCGGCGCCCTCCACGCGCCCTCCCACCGCTCTCCACCTCGCCACGCGCCCTCCCACCGCTCTCTCCTCGCTCTTTCTCGCCTCGCCGCCGCCGCGCCGCCGGGGAAGCTCAGGCTACCGCGGCGTCCTTCTACGCGGAGATCCGCTCCGGCGATATCCGCCTCGGCCTCGGCACGTTCGATACCGCCGACCAGGCCGCCCGCGCGTACGACGCGGCGGAGTGGCGCCTCCGATGGCCTCGTAGGGAGATGAACTCCTCCGAGGTGATGACGCGGGAGTGGGCGCAGCGTCTCGCGCCTCCCCCGCGGCTTGTCACCTCGGCATCGCCGAGACTGACGAGCAGGCCATGGCGGCGTGGCGCGAACGGTTCCCGCAGGACGTCCTCGACGAGTGCGAGTTCTTCGCGCAAAGAAGGGCGGAGAGGAGGGCGGAGCAAGAGGAGAGGAGGGCGGAGCGAGCCGCCTATCGCGAGAACAGGCGTACGCGGAAGGCGGCCGCGCTCTTCAACATCGAGCTTGGAGAAGCGTCGACCTGGGATGACAACGATGCCCGGTATAATGACACCTATATCACTACGCCGGAGGAGAACAACACCGAGTCGGAGTCGGAGTCGCAATCAGAGAAGGAAGAGCACAACGAGTAGTAGTCGGAGTCGGAGTAGATGAACTATCTATGTATCGTTTTTATTTTTATCTACCTATGCTATGAACTATCTATGTATCGTTTTATTTCTACTATCTATGCTATTGTTTTTGCCTACGTATGTGTATCGCGCGCTGTAGTTTAGCGCGTCTGCTAGAGCGGCGCGCGCTATAATTTTTACAGCGGCCGCTGGAGCCAGCGCTCTCAGGCGCGCTACAAAAAGGCTATTTCGACGTTGTAAACTGTTTTTAGCGCGTGGCGCGGTTGCGTGACTGTTGGAGATGCTCTTACGTTGGATCTGGCTTCCTTGTGAATACCATCTGTTTGCGTCAGATATGTGCTAATCATATGATACCAACTCGGGTGTTCGACGATTTTTGTGATTCTATTCTTTCCCTGCATGCAGTAGTTGGGGACAGTTCCGAGTTTGTTTTCATAGATATCGACAGTGTTGTCTACCTGTTTGACCTTAAACAAAAGGCGGCAAAGAAGGTTTACGAGACAACAAGACGGGATGAACGCTTGTGTAGTGTCATTCCCTTTATGATGCTCTGGCCTCCTAATTTCCCTTCCCTGTGACTGTGATGAAGGAATCATAGATAAGATCCAAAACAATGAGCCTGCAAGGTTAATTTGCCTCTCATTGACCTTTCTAGCTAGTACTGTCTAGTTCCAGTGTGTATTAATTATATATGCTAATAATCTTTATATCCCGTTCATCATGTTGTTCCATGTGCACATATGTTTATTTATGATTATGCTTTCCTATTGAAGTCAACACACACCAGTGTATGTTTTCTTTTACATGGTGTTTCAATGTTTTTCTCCTAATACTAGTAGCAAGATTGACTTTTATACTTGGATACATTAGTACAAAATGGCTCATTTGTCCCGGTTCCAGAGGCCCATTAGCCCTGGTTCTGGAACCGGGACTAAAGGGTCGGGACTAAAGCCCGAAACCTTTAGTCCCGGTTCTCTTACAAAC